>JABTTQ020001197.1:145000-449320 GCA_016081115.2 Rehmannia glutinosa
TGATGTATGTATTTATGTTGTTGTATACTTATTTTTTTATGTATACTTATATGTGTTTTGTTGTACACTTATATGTGGTTTGTTGTATACTTATATTTTTGTTTTGACAATTGTAATATGCAAAGACAAATATGTTAAATATCTGACATAATAGTGTTAAATATACATTAAATATATGTTAAATATACAAAGACAATAATGAGCGCGATTTTCTCTCTCTATACAAATCGATTTACTTAATCTACGGTCCCCACATGTTAATGAGCGTGATTCTCTCTCTATATATAACTAATTCCTTGATTCAAGGTCCCCGCATATTTCTGTTTGACTATTTTAATATGCAGTAAAATTATGTTAAACATACAGTAAAATAATGTTAAGTATACATCAAATATATGATAAGTGTACAACATCTTTGCGTAGCGGAAACACATGCGATTTTCTCTCCAGTAGCGATTTTCTCTCTCCCCACATGATTTTATTTCTCCTAATAATCGATTCCATGTTTAGATGGTCCCCCACTTGGTTAATTTGACAATTATACCCTTATTTTGCATTAATTAAATATTTAATGTAATTTTAACCCCTATTTATCTTAGCCATTGATATAAATAAAGGAGGGTTGAGATGAGTCCACATTGTCTCACTATAATATGTGGTTTCATTGTAACCTCCCCTATATATATATATATATAGGGATATGATCAAATGAGACCAGGGCCTTTAGGTAAGAACATGAGACCACATCTACACCTTTTGATTTAATATCTAATGGCCCAGATTTTACCCATCTATTTTAGTCATGGTAGTGGCAAACAAGGGTAGGAAAGTAATCTGTCTTTTTATTCCAAGGATATAATTGTAAACCCCTAATTTTTGAATTTGGTAAGTCTATCGTTTCTTATTCATATCCCGCGATTTTCTCCACTTCTCCATCACGACACCGATCCTTTCTCTCATCATCTCCCGCTTCAACCCATCGCCGATCGTCTCCTAATTCTCGAATTATTTGGAATAGACATATTCATCTCTCCACCACAACACCGGTCATTTGGAATAGGTGCCTTTCTGCTACTCGTCTCCTCCACGACATCGTCCGTCGGTCTTGGATTCTTCAAAGGATAATTAAACTGGTTCGATTTTTCTTCATATATTCAACACGGTAGGGTTCAATCTGCAACTGGCACGAATCATCTCCTATTTCCATCACGGTTATCGCACAAAAAATTGTAAGTTATCTGTGATTTTTATTTCCTTTTTTATTTTTGTGTTTGTTGATATTAGGGTTCCAATTTGGGTTTTTATTATTAATTTCTATTGTTCTTATTTGTTTAATTTTAGGGAATAAACTTCTAGGTGTAAGAACATGAGTTCGACCTAGTGTTTGAAATATGTGTAATTAGTGTTTTGAATCATGTGAACTTAGATATAGAATTCTGTGTGTTTAGCTATAGAATTCTGTGTGTTCTATTTTATGTGGGTTTTAATTTTGGGGGATTGTTGAATGAGATTTAGTTGGTGGGGGCATGTATATTTGATTTGGAATCATGTGAACTTAGATATAAGTCTGTGTGTGTAGGTATATAATAATGTGGTTATGGTTTATGTGTTGCATTTCCGCTTTCAGTTTTCCTTTTGGATGATGTGAACTTAGATATAGAATTCTGTGTGTTTAGCTATAGAATTTTGTGTGTTTAGTTATAATTGTGTGTGAGTTGGTATATTTGATTTGGAATCATGTGAACTTAGCTATAGAATTCGTGTGTGTAGCTATATAATTCGTGTGTTTAGTTATACAATACTGATTAGTTGTATGTTTTGGTAAATAATTGGTTCTATTTTTTATGTAGGTCTTGTTTTACCAACTAAATGGCAAAAACAAAGGGGAAAAGGGTGCGGGGAGTGGGGACGAAGGCGATGGTGGGGGAAGAGGAAAAAGAATTTATATACGACATTATCGACTAGGTCGAACAAGGGTGTTGGTGAATGCGCAGTAATCTTTCCCCGGCTCAGATTGATGCCATTGTTGATATGGGATTTGGAAGTCCGCTTTCCCTTTCAATTGTTGACTTCAACTCGGCTAATGTATTGGCTAGTTGCAAATTTTAACCCGCTAGCTCGGAGTTGTTGTTGGATAGTATGGCGCATTCGCATTCAACCGAATGATGTGCGAGAAGAGTATTGGGGTTCCCCAATGGGCGTGACCAATAGTGAAGAAAACAAAATCGGAGACTTGCGATTTGTACACCTTGGATGGCCTGCTATGTTCGGTAGGGAGGATTACAAGGTAACAAAAGCGAGTGGGTGATAAAATCTTTGAGTTTTGTGGATGGCGGTGATTGGTTTAGAAGGTCGTTTCTTGATATTGGTGAGTACCTTATCATTGGTAATTTTTCAACTGCATATGTGTATCCCCACTTGCTTAAAAGCCTTGTAGACGTCGAAATGTTAGGAACTTAGCATGGTGTGAGCATACACTTACTACATTGGTTGAAAAGAGAGTATCATGCAGTCGCCAGGAAGATAACACCAATTTAATGGGCCCTTGCTTTGTTTTTGGCGGTATTATTTCCCACAATTTTTTTGTTTTTGATTTTTTGGAGTATGTTCTTTTTGATGTAATCTATGTAATTGCACGGGTATTTTACGTTGTGAGTTAAGTGCGTGAGACGTAGTGTTCCAGGGCCGGTCCCCATCGTGTCGGCTTGGAGCGGGGACAAACTAAAGGAAAAGAACAACAAGGAAATCGACCTTGGTGGGTTTGGGATGGGGCTTATCGAGCCCCGTTTGATGGGGAAGCACAAACCGAGCCGCATGGTGAATTTGGCTTGGAAGGAGAAGGATCTCTGGTCGGGGGACCTCGTCATCCCGGGCCGATGCGAAGGTTGTTCATCTGCATGTGTATCTTAGTTTTATGTTATGTGCATTCTGGAAGATAATTTTGTGTTTGTAGTTTTAGAATTATGTGCATTTAGTGTTTCAAATATGTGTAATTAGTGTTAAATTATGTATATCCTATTTATGGACATTCAGGTTAGTGACTATGTGCATTTAGGTGTATATTATGTGCATTTAGTGTTTCAAATATGTGCCATTAGTGTTTAAATATGTGTATTCTAATTATGTACATTCAGGTTAGTGATTTGGTGTATTCAGTAATTATGTGTAGTTAGTTTTATATTATGTGCATTTAGTGTTTCAAATATGTGTAATTAGTGGCCAAATTATGTGTATTTTATTTATGTACACTCATGTTAGTGATTATGTGTATTCAAGTTTATATTATGTGCATTTAGTGTTTGAAATATGTATAATTAGTGTTTAAATTATGTATATTATAATTATGTACATTCGGGTTAGTGATTACGTGCATATACACTCACCGATTTTATACACATATTTTTGATTTGCGGGGATTTGGTCGATTACTTGTGATTAAAATGTTTGTCCTCCGATGTTGTCGAGATTATATCTATTCTTGATCTGCTCCAAGGACTTGGTCGAGGATGCGAGAATTTGCCATGGTTGGGAACGTTGCGAAGGGTTTCTTATGCTCAATTGCATTCTGCAGGGTGGGGTTCGCCGTTCGGACGATGGTATGGAAGGACCGAAAGTCAACGAGAATGAAGCCTTTTGGAGCAAAGCGAGAGAATATTCCGCAATTGAGGCAATTGAAAGTGCATTTCAAGAGAGATGAATTCAAGAAATGGTGTGATGAGGCACCAAGCTTTTCTATTGGCTTGACTCAAGATACCAATGTCGGTAGATGGGAGGACATTCTCTTGACACGTCTCGGCACTATGAGAAGAGTGTCAACGAAGAGGAGATGTGCGAGATGGTTGTATGGCAAGCGTGGAGGTTGGGGTATTATATATGTTTGCATTACTTATATAGTATGATTTATCGGTTTTCTTTTAAGTATTTTTAGTTCACACTATTGTATGCTCTGCGGAGTGCGAAATTAGGGATGGCAATTTCCTCGAACCCGACGGAGGATCCGATACCGACACCCTAACGGAGGAGGGTATGGAGGGTAGTTTTGTACCCGATTAAATAAATGGGTACGTGGGTATGGATATTTTTCGGGTATGGGTATGGAGGTGGGTCTAGGTACATCCTACCCATACCCTACCCGATACCCGATTAAATAATAATATTATATATATAATATATCTACATATATATTTATTTATAATATTTTACATATATTTATTTATTTATACAACTCTATTTATTTATATTTAAAGAAAATGATTTTTCCCAGTCTCAACCAAAATCTACTAACCCTTTAACACTTTTGTTTAATCCTTTTTAATATTTTGCTATATTTTTATAATATATAGTTAAGCTAATTCTTATCTATATTCTTTTTGCCTTATTGTTTCCTTAAGAATTTAGTAAATATCTACATTTTTATTTAAATAACTCAAATTTCTCTTTAAAAAAAGAAATAACTTAAATTTGAAAAAAATACAATTGTAAGTGGTAAGAGGGTATGGGTAGGGTATGAATACCCGATCCTCCGATGGGTATGGGAATGGGTATGAAAACTGAATACCCGATGGGTATGGGTATGGGTATGGTATGAATATAATAAATGGGTATGGGGATGGAGGATATAGAATCCTACCCATTGCCATCCCTACTGGAAATGAATGTTGGGGGGGGCTGCGATGCAAGCGGGGATCGAAAAACCAGCTACTGTATGTTTAAATTAGTAAAATATTATGTGCATTTAGGGTTGTAATTATGTTTATTTAGTTCTGTTTTATGTTTAGTTAGTTACATTATGTATAGGTAGTTTTATTTTGTGTATAAGTAGCTTTATTTTTATATATTTTTGGTTTATAGGTGGAAGATTTGAGATTGGTGGCCAGGGGCATGACGCCCTCGAGTGAGAATCCAAAGACCGTAAGTATTTTTTCCCCATCTTTTATGATTTACTTCATCAATGTGTATACGAGTTCATAATTATTCTTATTTGGTTCGTAGGATGTCGAAACGGAGGTTGGTGGCGTGAAACCTAGTGGCTTTAGGGAGGTCGGGGCGCGCGATATTGCCTTAGAAAGATCTAAGAAGGTTTTCCCGTAGAGCTACTAGGAAGACAAAGCAAAGTCTTGATCTTGTCTTCGCCATTTGTGACTAGAGAGATCGCGCCGCTTTCAAGCCAAATCAAAATGAGAACATGATTGCGAAATGGCTTTTTGAAAATCTGGGTCGAACAAGTAAGGACTCGTTTACTAGATGAGTAATTAGCTTCATTTGTTTTATCTCGTTGTAATTGTTTTTTTTTTTTTTTCCATATAGAGATGATATCGTATTTAACGCCGGTGACAAACTTTTGTCGAGGGAAATTATGGAGACTATGCGTCCGGAGGTTACATTAATGTTTCTATTTTGGACCTTTGGGCATGGATGTTGAATGGTATGGAGGATTGTGGAGTAGCGATTCGCGAAGATTTTTTGCTTCTTGTTTTTTGACGGTATGTTTATCTATTTTTATTTTCTTGTTTTTGATTTTCTTTGGTGTTTCAAGTCTTAAAATCCGTGTTTTATTTTTTTATATTTGTGTATATGTCTTTGTAGTTGTTCACGATCGTTAGTTGGGAGGATGGCTTAGATGAGAACACTTGTGTATCGATCGTTTGTGCAAGGACTCGACCACGAGTTCGGTGACCCGAGCTCGATAAATTGAACAACTTTGACATGGTAAGCAATGGTAATTAATCTCATTATTTTTTCAAATCTTTTCGGTTAATTACAAGACCCTAATGTATAGCGTATTTGCTTTTTTCTTCCCGATTTGTAAGAGCGAGCACATCTTTTCTCGGTGACCTTTGATGTCAAGAGGTTTTTTGCCATATTATCGACAACTCGTGCTGTCGGTGGAAGCGATCGGGAGAAATATGGAGACTTTAGGACAAGTTGGTGAGCTTTTTTGGTTTTTGTGTTGCATTTCCTTGCTTAGTTTGCCCTGTTGGATGATGTGAACTTAGATATAGAATTCTGTGTATTTAGTTTTACAAATTATGTGTGGTTAGTTATAGAATTCTATGTGTGTAGGAATATTTGATTTGGAATCATGTGGACTTAGATATAAATTCTGTTTGTTTAGGTATATAATAATGTGTTTATGGTTTATGTGTTGCATTTCTTGCTCGGTTCCCCTTTTGGATGATGTGAACTTAGATATAGAAGTCGTGTGTTTAGCTATTATATTCGTGTGTTTAGCTATAGGATTACGTGTGAGTAGGAATATTTGATTTGGAATCATGTGGACTTAGATATAGAATTCTGTTTGTTTAGATATATAATAATGTGTTTATGGTTTATGTGTTGCATTTCCTTGCTCAGTTCCCCTTTTGGATGATGTGAACTTAGATATAGAAGTCTGTGTGTTTAGCTATTATATTCTGTGTGTTTAGCTATAGGATTCTGTGTGAGTAGGTATATTTGATTGGGATCATGTGAACTAGCTATAGAGTGTGTGTTTAGTTATAGAATTCTGTGTGTTTAGTTATATAATATTGGGTATATGGTTTATGCTAATGGATAGTTAGTTGTATGTTTTTGGTAAATAATTTTGTTTTACTCAGCATCTATATGCCTTGGATAGCATACTGTCATGGAATTATGTGTTTTAGTTGTAGAATTATGTGTCTTAGTTGTTGAATTTGTTTTCCATGGTATATTGTGCAGTTCGGATGTTTGCAAACTACTTGAAACTAAAAATTTGCCCGCAAATGGCTAGTATTGTCCAGGAAGTTCTCCCCAGTGTAGACTATGCATGCCTTGGAGAGATACCACAAACAAAGTTGATTGTGGTATATATGCCATGAGGCATATGGAGAGCTACATGGGCGGTGGCACCAAGGGATGGGATTGTGGTTTGGAGAAGAGTAATCGTCCCAATTTGTCTAACTTACGCACGAAGTACTCAATTTGCAATAATCCTACACCATAGCAATGAGCAAAAGGATAGATGTTTGGAAGAAGCGAGAAAGTTCGGGCCGGGGAAGATCGTATTGTAGTTTTGTTTTAAATAGACAATGTAGTATGCGAACCGTGCTCAACATTTTTGTATAGTTAGGTTACTATCATTAGTGCTTTTTGTCTTTGGGAGCCATTTTGCATATGACTTAGATGGTCTTGAATTGTGGATATGAATGGTTCAGACGTGGGGTGTTTTCTCTTTAATCAATGTAAATTTGCATTTTTCACGTACATATGGTCGGAATGTTGTTATACAACATTATTATTGTATTGTAGTTATTACATTGTATGTCTTACGCACAAAATTATGTACAGTTAAGTATCCCCTAACCCAAAACTGTATACACATTATTATATAACTAAACACACATTATTCTATTGCTAAATACACATGTTCCCAAAACAAGTACACATGCTTGCACAAAAAAAACAAAAAGTGCTATTACTAAACAAACATTATTGTGAAACTAAAAACACATAATTCTACATCTAAATACACATAATCCCAATCCAAAATATACTTGCACTAAATAACAAAAAACAATATGCTATTACTAAACAAACATTATTGAAAAACTAAAAACACATAATTCCACATCTAAAAACACATAACTCCAAACCAAATATACATGCTTGCACAAAATAACAAAAAACAACATGCTATTACTAAAAAACATGATTACATAACTAAAATCACATAATTCTACATCTTTAAACACATAATTCCAAAACATACATTTATTGATCTTGATGTTGTCATTGAAGAACGATGTGTGTTTAATACACAGATAATGTGTAAATAGTTTCCAGATATTGTATGTTTATGTTGTAATTATGTAAACAAATCATAAATTGCCTCGGGGGTGCTTGTGCGGGTCGGGCATGTCCTTTGTTATGTGTTGCAACCTTACCGCATGTCCCACATTTTCTTTTGGTTTTGTGCTTGCTTTTATGGCTTTTTCTCTTTGGCTTTGGATCCTGCTTTTGAGATGACTACCACTTCCTTTGTTCTTGGCTTGTTTTGGCGGTAGCACGGAAATGTTTAATTGTGAGGTTGAGCGCATGATAGGTTTCCATTATCGATTGTTTGCTAGGCATTGTAGTTTCGCGTTGTTCCTCTAATAGCTTAGCTTTCTCGTTCGATATGATAGAGATAGACTTGACAATTTCCCAATATCCCTTTGCGCAAGACCGATGCGGTTGTGAAAATCCGCCCACGGGGTGTTTAGTGTTCTTGCGGCCTCTATCCCTCCCGGAAATGGTACATGTGTCCATTCTTAGCTAAAGAATTATACGAGGTTGCTTTCATCCAACGTCGCCAAATATGGAGTGGAATTTCATCGCAATCCTTGAGTATTACAAATATATGTCGACACATGAGTCGATCTGTTCGAACAATTTGCAACTACATTTGGTGATGCATCTACCTTGCACTTTGTTACTTGAAACACCCCACTTTCTTCCTTTATTGTGTACGAGATCTCGTTTGTATTGTCATTGATCCGTATAATCGAGCAATGGTAACACGCTTCTTTAATTTCCTTGCTCACTTCATAAAATATGGCGTGCGTGTATACTAAAGAAGCATGCTTTTCAATTTTCAATGGTGTCCGGCAATCAGGAAGGGAGGTTTGGCATCGATTATTCAACTTATCACTAGAATGTCGTTGGGATTCCATTGCGCTCTCGAAATGCATTACAAATTCCACCAAGTTTGATTGGGGATTTGTAAAATTACCAAACTTGACTATTTGTGCTTTTTACGAGAGTGACGTAGTTTTGAAGTCCACTCATGGGCACGTCTCTAAAATATGCGGGAATCGACTCTGTATATATCATACATAATAGTGAACCATGGGTGTGATCTTTAGATTGAAGTCGGCCATAATTTCGTGCCTTTGTTCTTCAAATTGACTATTGTAATGTAGTTATTCCACACTATTGATTTAAACCGATTGATGAAAATTTTATCTTTGAACAGGTTGGGGCGGCTTTGACACATCGACTTTCTCCATTATGTGCCACATACACAACTTTGTGTTTTTTGTCTTGAAGACGGATTTGATGGCATTCTTCATGGCGGGTCTTGGTCTCATTATTATATAATATGGTTCCTTAGCAACAACATCTAAGAATCGTCGAACAACCACGTATAAGACTCTCATCCTCTCTCAAAATAAGGCCAATTTTGCAAAAGTTACACACCTACGATGGTTATCTACCCGGTGAATGGAGCGAACACCATCTTATACTGCGTATGAAATTTATTATTAGTACACTGATTTTAATAACTATGTAAACATTTTTAAGAGTATAAGTGTACACAATTATATTATTATATACACATGTATGAAATCTATTTTGAGTATCTGATTTCAATAACTATCTAAACATTTTTATGAGTATAAGTGTACACAATTACATTATTATGTACACATATTAACTTTGAATATGTATAACACCAACGTAATAAAATAACATGTTACCCAGATTTATGTAACTAAATGGGACGGTATATAAGGATAAATGTAAACTATTGTAATCACAAATATGCAATATAAATTAGTAATGATGAATTATATTGGGTTGGTATTGACGTAGCATCAAATGATATTACATCGCCAAATGCGGCATAGTTCATTATAGATGCCTGGTCTGCCCAAAAGAGTCGCGTTAGTTGTTCATCTTGATCAACGTCATAATCGAATACCATTCCCGGATTTGCCTCTTGCTGCCTAAGGAATTTGTCTATCACCAATTGTGCATCTGCACCGCATATGTATGCTTTCAGGTCTCGTTTGAAATTTTTAAAATCAATTTTGAGCGCCTAACTGTGAATAACCGCTTGACCATTTCTCTATAAAGCTCGTGTTGTTTTGCACTCCCAATGTTTGCCGTGTGCAATTTATGATAAATTGTTGGTGCCGAGAAGTTTAGGTTCCTATTCACCTTCAAGAATTGCTTGTGTTTATCAATTGTCATCGGATGAGTGTGTCTTTCCTCAAACGTCTTTACCTTATATGAACCGGCGCTAGTGTATTCAAAAATACAGCGTGCATTGCACCCAACTCGGTTCGAGGCTCTCTTTCGTGTCCCCTGTTTTGGGATGTTGCCGTCATGCTCAGATGCCTCACCAGGTATGGGTTTTTTAGAGTTCTTGTAGCCCTCTCTATTGCAAACCACGTATTGCACGCGAATATCCTCGTTCTTGAATTTCTTCGTAGTGCTTCTTCTAACGTCGAAGCCACTACACAAACCATAATCCTTATAAAATTGTATTCCTGCCTCTAATGTACGGAAATGCATGTTGGCACGAGGGATTTTTTCTTGTTCAACCTCTGGGATCCAATATTTAGTTGATCCAGGTGAGATTTCGAGCCTCTGACCAACGTGAACTGTGTAATCTGGATCTTGATCTGCAAAAACACAATATTTTGATATTAAAACAACAAATTCTGAATTCTATTTACACAGATTTTAAAGGCATTGTGTAAATCCATACTTACAGAAGCTATTTTGGATATATTATAGGTGTTACACATTTTTACCAATAAATACACAGTGATTCGAGACACTATATACACATTTCATTAATACTAACTAAACACACATATGTACAGAAGCTATATGTGTTACATTATATGTGATACATATTTTCATAATAAATACACAAATTCGAAACACTATACACGGATATCACTAATACGAACTAAACACACATGCTCTAAGCATATAATATACATGAGTTACACATTTGCAAAGCTATATGCATGAATTACAAAGCTATATGCAACAGAATTATAAAGCTATATATGTAATTCCAAAGCTATATGCACAAAATTCCAAAGCTATATGCACATAATTACAAAGCTATATGCACAGAATTACAAAGCTATATGCACATAATTCCAAAGCTATAGTACATAATTATTTGGAGAATTTTTTATTGTGCAACATTACATGTATTCGAACCACATATTTTTTCCGATGAATTGGTGTCAAATATTACCTTGTTGTGACTGTTTTGTGGAGGGGTATCGTATGCGTGACATTGCAAAACCGATCCCGTTGAGCGTGAATTTTTGGTGTTTTTGATGACGGGGTGAATTTTGTTGGTTCGATTTCGGCGTGGGATTTCTTTGTTTTCTACGTTGCTTTGATCGTGGGAGAAGATGATGTTGAAGTCCGATATCCGGACGATGGGAGGAGAAGTTCTTTGTGATCGTGGGTTTTTTTTTTTTTTTGGTTTTTGGACGATGCTTCACGTTGGTATGGAAGATGGTGAATTTGGTAAGATTCTATTCCTTGATTTTAGGAAGACAGTTATTTTGGGCCGATTTTAACATTCCAATTGTACCCCTATTTGGTCCCACTACTATTTTTAATTACTCTAAAATGCCATTAAATCCTACCTTTCAATTTATTTGGTTCAAGGTGTGGATTGAGTCTCATGTTCCTACCTATAGCTATGGTCTCATAGGATCTCATCCCTATATATATATATATATATATATATGTATATATATTATTAATATTCATTATGTTTATATTATTTATTTTATTAAATCTTAATATTAAACCTTAAAACTCGTGTGTTTCATATTGTAATTACTTTTTATTTTTAAGATTACAAGACTTTGTATTTCGAAGATGTTGTATTTAACTCAATTTGTTAAGGTATTTTTTATGGTGGAGTTATTTTAAGATTAGTGATTCATGATATTATTATTTATTTTAATTACTGACTAATTTAAGTAAAAAAAATATTTTTAAGATTTTTTATATTAATAAATACAAAATGGGGACTCCGATTCCCCGCGGGGACCCCATTCCTCGAATGGGGGTTCCTCATCCTCGTACCAGATGTCCAAAATGGGAAATTGTACGGGGATGGTATTTGAAATGAGATTCGGAAACGGGGATGGTATGTCTCATACCAGCCCCGTCCCCGCCCATTGTCATCCATACATCACACAAGCAATCATTCTCTAACCTGTTATCAGGCAGATTCGAATCCCACAGTGCGGGTACCAACGAACAAACATCACATCACCTAGATCATTTGCGCCATTGAACTATGCCTTGGGGCTCTCATGGATTATTTCTGAATATAAAACAAATTACACCACAAACTTTTTGAAATCAACTCACTGTCTCCATAATTGAACTAGTAATTGAACTAGACTTTGATGTTTGACTATTGATTCAATTAGTTCAATTGTTTGTGATTGGTGAAAAAAAAAATTGAATATATTACTTTATGTAAAATAATGATGCAATATATATTAATTTTATGCACTAAAGTTTAGTTTTTTTTTTTAAATAACAGACTAAAATCACATCTAATAAACTTTCAATATATCATTTTTCTTATTTATTTGTTTTATTATTTTTCAAATAAAAACACCTGCATTTTATTAGAATTATCCGATATTTTGGTTCTTACCAGTTTATATGGTTCAATTCGGTAATTTGATTTTTGGTAGCCCAATGGATCGAACTGATTCTTGGTTAAATCAGTTTCGTCCAGTCCAATTTTAAAAACAGTGACTAAACCTATTAATTAAGATTTTTTATTCATGACTGTTAACTTTTTCATAAAAGTTCTGGCCAAGAAGTATAAATCAATAATTTACAATAAGATATTATAAGGATAGGTTGACGATTCACAAATATCATCGGGTGGGGTTGCATTAATCGTTGGATTAAATATTAATTATCTACAAAATATTGGTACATTGTTTAGTGCAATAGTATATATTGAAACTTGTTCACCATGAGATATTATATATGGTAACGTACGTGATTCTGATTTCTGACCAGGGCCGCTCTGAGGATAGTCACCAAGAGCGACCGCCTAGAGTCCTCAATTTTAAGGAGGGCTAATTTTAAATAGGCCTTTATATGGGGTTATATATGTTCTATTATGAAAAAAAAAAAAAAAAAACAAATGACAAAAATTAAAAAATACCAAAAAGTCTTTTGCTTTCAGAATTGTATTAAGAAAATTAATCTAGCTTTTAAATTCAAGTAACATGTTTTTCTTTCATATTCTATTTCTACTCAAGAACAAAGTTATTTTTTAAATTAAAAAAGGTCTATGAAAGATTTTTAAAAATTGTAAAAGCTTTGGATTGTTTCCCAAATACTTCCATTGCTTATAGAGTTTTGTTAACTATAGTTACTGTATCATCAACGAAGAGAAGTTTTTCAATATTAAAATTAATAAAATTACACTTGCGTTCAACCATATGTCTCAAGAAAGATTTAATGGGTTGGTAACTTTATGTATTGAAAATAAGGTGTTGGAAAATCTTGATTTTGATGACCTTATTGATGATTTTACTTCTCAGAATATTAGGAAATTTAGATTTTTTCAATGACTATTGGATACTTTTTTTCGTATATATCTGTAGGTGTTGCACTTGTTTAATATTCTAGATGATGAAAGAGAAGTCAATCATTGGAGCTTGGAGTTTTTTATTGTATTTTTTTTTATTTTTATAGGGGCCCCTTTTTTTGTCGCCATGGACCCTGGAAAGTCATGACCGATCCTGACTCTGAGTCTCTGAGTGTTACATTTTTTTAAGTTGAATCCATTGCATATATTATTATATTATAAATAATCAATTTATTAATAGATAATATTTTTAAATCAAAAATTTATTAAATAATTATAACAATTGAACATAGTTAATCAATAAATTTCAAAATCAAGATCTTTATAGAATTTTGAGGTCACGATTTGCCCATTAGCCTTTTTATCATTGGATACAGATGTCCTATTTTCAGCTATGATATCTGTTGGTGCAACATGTACTATTATTAAGTTTTGATTAAATATGCATGGTTTTTAGCATTTAGATGCCACGTTATAAATATAGTGGCACCTGTCACCGACTCACTTTCACAACTGCTGTACCAATAGTTTGAAAGGTTCTTTATCACAAAGTAATAGAATTATTATTTCTTTTTAAAGAAAACAAACATTTTAATTCAATATTTAATGACTCTAAATCAGTTATATACAATTTTATGAAGAAATTATATTTGAAATAGATTAACACACGCATAAATGGAATTTGAGTTGAAGATGACAAGACCTCACTACATTATCAAGTGATATATAAAAAACTTTTTGTGGCAGGTGTACAAAAATCCCCAACAACAATTTCTATCCACATCCCTATATTTATGATATCTATAATTTCTCTATCCAAAAAAAACAAAACAAAAAAAAAACAGAGATATCTCATTCAAAAGAAAGAAAGAAAGAAAGAAACAAATCGTATGGAGTCTGAAGATTCACGGAATTGTGATGGGAGATTTTGTAATATGCATACAATTAGACCAACTCCAGCACTACTCTAATCACTTTTTGATGGTCATTCCTTGCGCCATTTTCGTGATTTGTATAGTGCAACTCCATTTTACCCTTTTTTTTTTCGCTTAATTCTAATTCCATTTAAAAAAGGTGTTTTTATTAATTTGAAATTAGTAAAAAATAATATTAAAACTAATTCAATTATATGTGATAATTTTTTAAAATAATATGGTGTGTAGTTGAATATACTGTGAGATTTAATACACACAAAATTATAAATCTTACATAAAACACATTACATATTACGAACATAAACTTACAACAACAATATAAAGGCATAAAATATGAAAAATTACATAACATAACTAAAAAAAAAAATTATTGAAAATACAAATAAAAAAACTTACAACCACTTTTTTTTATTTGTATTTTCAATAATTTTATTTTTAGTTATGCTATGTAATTTTGCATATTTCTCCAAGCATATTAAATAAATATTATCAATTATAAAGTAATAAAAATCAATATTAAATTAATAAAAGAAAGAATCTTCTGGAATATTCTTATTTAGTGCAGAAAATAGTGTAGACTGCTGGAGATGAAGTACATATTTTGCGCCACAATAGTGCAGACTCTGCACCAAAGTAATGCTGAGTACTGGAGATAGTCTTAACTCTTAAGGGTTAAGTGAGTGATTATTTGACCTTTCGTTTCGTTTTTTTCTACTTTTGGAGATAATAGTGTGAAAATTTTATTTTGAAAAATAATTTTTGAGAGTGTGATTGAATGTAAGATGAAATGTGATGATGATAGTTGATGTGATTGTTATTTTTAGCGTAATAGTGATAAGATGTGATTGATGATTTTAAAAAAAATTGAATAATGTATTTGTAATATGATTGTGAAATGATAACAGTTGATTTGATATTTTTTTATTAATTGTAAATGAGTGTGTCATATGATTGAAAAAGTGAGAATGAATGAATAATAATTTTTTTTAAATATTTTCACAGACGACATATCCAATAAATAATTCGTTCGAAAAATAAAAGAGAGGAAAAAATTTCACAAGCAAGCACTCCCTAAGATCTCTAGACTTAACCTATTTCAATATTTGTCTATTTAAATAATAGGCTTAAGTTCTATTTTTAATAATAGATAATAGTCAATTTAGGGGTGTGAATGGGTTGGGTTCGTAGGTTCACGGATCCGGGTTTGCAGGTTCGTGGATCATAATAAGTCAATCTAGACCCGACCCATTTAATTATTCGTTTCTGAATCTTGAATCCGGACCTGATCTATTTATTTCACAGATAAACCTGACCCGACCCATTTAACCCGGCTAATAAAATTAGTTTTAGATACATTTAATATTTTCATTTGAATAAATATTTTTTTTTAAAATCAATCATTATAACACACTATTCAATCAATAAAAACTATCATAATTCACAACATACAAAAAGAAATAATAAATAACATAACATATTAATTATACTTTGAGGACAACATAAAAAAATACATGCAAAATAATAACAATATACATATTAAGTAGGTTTTAACATTTAAGGTTTAAGGATATGTCTTGTTTTGTTCTTTTCTTACAATTAATAAATAATTATTTATTTTTTAAATTTACAAACGGGTTAAATGGGTCATAACGGGTTGACTCAGACCCGACCTGTTTAATTAGCAGGTTATTCGGGTTCGACCCAATTTCGACCCGGACCCACGAAGCCTGGACCCATACCCATTAATATCGTATTAGGTTCCTGTGGGGTTTGTGTATCGGGTCTGAAATTGACACCCCTAATAGTCATTGTCCAACTGGAGGACTTCAGTTATACAGACATGATATTTTAGATATTCGTTTATTATTACTAGCTAAAATGCATGTAACCAATATTTATCATGTATGACGAACTAATACGGTCGCTTATTGTTTAGCTAGTTTTGCTTCTTTTAATCCCAACCCATTTTGTCAGACGGTGTATTAATAGAAAAATATAGCGGGATCGTAATATATATTTGGTTGGTAATTATCAGGGAAAGTGAATGGAGTAAGTGGGTGTTTGCGGGAAGCTAAATAAACATACATGTAGACTTTCACTATTTTTTTTAATTAGTTCTTATTAGTGTGTCCCTTTTTTGGAGTTTATGTCTCCTTCGTGTTTTCTATTGTTCAATTTTTCTTTATAAAATAAATTGTGAGCATTTTATATAGAAGATTCAAATAAACCATTATCAGAAGATTAATAACAATTGCGGGTACATGAATGTGTAGCGCTATTGCGATTTTCTAATTATACCAAATCAATTAGATATATATAGGTTTAAAATATTTTTTTTTTTGATTTTGTAGCTCTTACAATTCTGAATTTTGTAATTAGTTGAAAGTTTTTCTGTAAAATGAAATTAATTCATTATAAAAAACATGGCAAGGATGAAATCGTAATATTATATATTCATGATATTTTTGGACTGAATCCACTAGAGATTGGACTTCAAACAAAGTAGAGCCTTCAAAAACTAGCAAATGGGCTTTTTTTTATTTTTTATAAGCTCAAAGAACGCTTACGCCCGACTACGTGAACGAAGCTCCGACCCCTCATTGCTACCACCAAGGTAAATCAGGGGATGTGCACACACTGACCAGTGTTATGATAGGGTCTGCTGATGTACAACTAAATCCTCTTAGGTAAAGAGAACAATTATGTTCGACTCCTCAAACCTAATAATAGTTAATCTCTCCCCGAATCGAACCCACACAGATGTTATTCAGCATGAATTCCCACCAAATCTTCACCAGCTCGCATATGCCCCGAGTAGCAATTTGGTAGAGTGGGTTTGCTAATTTGTGATGATGACAATGATAAATAACAATAACTTTGTAGTTTATCATATTATATGCTCATAATAATATTTCTTTAAGATATGAAAAATAATAACACTAGTTTAAGAATACATTTTAATTGTCTACTATACAACAAAAATCATAATGTCTTTAAAAAAAAAAAAAAGAGAGAACAATTCGATCCAGTAATCCACAGCTGCATTTGTCACAGATAACTTTTAGCAGAATTCAAGATAACTAAAATATCATTATCAACTATGAATTGGTAACAATCCACAGCTGCATTTGTCTCCAGCAGCAACCAAAACAAGGATAAATTATAGCAGAATTCAAGATAACCAAAAGATCATTTTTAAACAAAATTTAATATCAACATACAATCCAAAACAACTAAGCTAAAGAAATTTATTTGAATTTCCATGCAGAGCAAGCAAGAAAATTGTTACCGATCAACTTGTTATGCAATATGATGCATCCAAATCACTTCTGTGCAAAATGTTGCACAGAAATATCGTGCGTGATATGCATGTCGTTTCTGAGCTCTCAACGTGTGATCTCCTACGTACGATGATTACTCAAAGATTTGATGTTCATGTCTGTTGATCATCTTCATCATGTGGCCATTGTAATATTTTCGCATCTGCAGAAAATCAAGATAAAAAAGGGTAAATTACCACTGAGGTTTAGCCTAATTATAAAAAAAAAAAAAACAGTTATCTCTCAAAATTACAAATACCTTCTTAAGGTATTACAAACAATCCTACGAGGTTGGTATATACTTAACAAATATCCCATACAAATACCTCCCTCTCGTGCAATTTGTGAAATGAAAACAAACGTCAAGGAAATATCTGCAATATACAAACTTAATTTCATGATTTTTTTTGTAAATAGCTCAAACCTCAAGGATAGTTTTGTAATTCACCCTATATGCTATACGTTTGTACTGCAAGGAGATGACTATTTTATACTTTACCTAATCAACAAATCAAAGTAAAAAACTGCAGAGTTCATTCGACTCCGGCTTTCTGTTTCAACATAGCAATAAATTTCTCCCTGTCCTCCGGTGACATGGCGTCAGCCGAGCAATCTCCCACTCCCCACTCAGCTCCTCGAATGCAATATTTGTCAAGAATTTCTTGCCGATTTCTGAAAAGTAGTAATATAATTCAGTACAATCATTTAATGAAGCCATTTTAAACAGAAAGATGAACAAGTGAAGAAAAATTACTTTTCTTTGTTTAACTTGGACTGCTCAAGCAACTTTTTGAGGATTGGAGACTCTTTGAATCTTGCATCATTTTCCGCATATTTTTTCTGATTGTCCTCTGAAATAGCCAAGATATCAGGGAATTTAATTTGAACATCAAATCAAAGTAAAATGTTACTAGAAAATATACCATTAAAACGTGTGAGAAAATCAATCTGAGGTAACTGAGGACCAGGAACTGATTCTATCCCGGACAAGCCCGAAAGAAATCCAGCATGAGCTGCAAAGCTAGATATTTTAGCAACATTCTGGCTCCAATGCCAGGATGATTACAAGAAATGCAAGTAAAAAGAAAATAATCACGTCTTAGCTAATTGTAATGGTAATGGTAATGGTAATGAGACTTAACAGTCATCTCATAAAATTACGAGAAAAACTGCAGAAAGTTGAGATTAGGATTTAGGATCCAGAGTGCAACATAACATTACACTTTCTGAGGAATTGAAAAAAAACCTCTTCACGAGAACATGAAAAGAAATAATATTCTATCCCCTCGCTAACCTGAATTTTCTTAGTGAAAATAGTTCATCAAATAAATTCCAATTCATAAAACAGGAGCAAAATATTCACTAAATGCTCTCTGCTATTCATTACGGCTCAATTACTTATACCGTTTCTAATAACAGATGGTTTATCATCAACTCTAATTCTCAATATTACATTGTGTATCATTGCATGATTCATTTGCAGCCTAGATGAAAACAACAACACTTCTTTTGCTATGTTTTTTCCATTATTCATTTACCTCAAATATTCGGATGAAAAGTTTCGACATCAGGAATCACATTTAAATTCATCACAATGAAATATTGAAAAGCCCAATTTGAAAAACATTCAAATCGAAAAGTCAAGAAGCGTAAGAGTGTCAACTAGATAACTCCGAAGCCACATAATCCTTCTTTGGATTGCCACCCTAACTCCAGCCTGCTTGCGTATATATTATATAAATGGCTTTATAGATTAAGAAACTTAGAATTTTTTTTTTTAAAATAAAAAAAATCAAACCAAGCTTGAATGTAACAAATTGCAATTCAAGCAATCCTCTTGTTCATACAAAACTTCCCTAATAGACTCTTGCTCCAACGCTCTTTCAAAACAACAACTACAGTCATTTTTCTAAATCCCTAATGAAATCCTAATATTCAACACAAAAAACTAAATAAGGATAAAATTACAGGCCAAACAGACATTTTCCAAACCCCTATAACAAATTCTCTACACAAATATTAAACACAAACTCTCAAGAATTTCCTATCACCACCAGTCAACACTACCATGTAACAAAACACATACTATATATATAATGTCTAAAAATTGCAAATTTGAACGAACCCATAATAAACTGCAGAAACAAGCCAAAAGAAAAAGAAAAAATCACCTGGACTGGAGCATAAAACAATAGCCAGAGACGCAGCCATAGGAATCACAGATTTCTGTAACATAATCTGTACAAGGGACGGCGAGAATGATAGTTTTTGGCCATTTTTGGTGGATTTAAAATGCTCTGGTTTTCTCCTGCACGAAACAATTGGAAGGAACTTATCTTGAAAAGGGCGACAAGGGTTTGTGAATTTGTGAGTAGAAATGAAAGCTGAGGGTGATGGCTTACTAAGAGAAGCATTGAGCAAAGAGGAAACCATTGGTTCTTGGCAGAGGACTGTGTTTGAGTGAAGTGATAAGACAACTAAAAGGGGTTAAAGAAAACTAACGGTCATCAATGTGTTTCCTCTTCGCTGGGAAAAGAGGAAATGATTTGCAAAAGAGATAGTACTGAGTGGAATTATAATTTATACGGCTGCAAAAATAGTCAAAGATGAGTGAATCCATTTAGCAGAGTGGGACTTGATTTGAGCTGAAATCTTTTAAAAAATTGAATTCGTGCCAACGGCCGGCCCAACTATAAAACCTCAAAAGTTCAAGGGCTTCTCCCCTGAAAAAAAATGTTCAAGGGCTTTAATATTTTTTTAAAAATTTATCATCAATTTCAGTTAAAGAATAACAATTGGACTTAATATTAAGTTGCTTATGTATCATCTTACAATGTAGCGGAATCAAAATCCATGTTATTCACTTGCATATTTTTTTACCATCGTTACGTTTTAGGAGTAACGTTGATCTTCTATTGAGTCGAGATGCATACACGATTTTTAAACATCGTTGATTCCAAAATGAGCGATTTTAACCTTGAAACTAACGGTTTTAACTATTGATTTCAACCGACGGTTCGAATCGATTCCACGATTTTTGACATATAGAAACCGGAACCTACCTACACCGTTTTGGTTCCGATTTTGGAACTCAGTTTTGCTCAATGGTTAAGGTTACATTTGCCACCCCTAATTAGAACATATCCCAAAAGCTAGTTTAAGGGGAGAGGGTGGCAGGGTGCCCACTGCCCAACCCATATTTGGTCTCAATAATTGGTTATTTTGTGTACAGTGGTCTCAATAATTTTTTAGACAATGTTGTTTCTACTAATTATTCTCTTGTTCTGTTGTGCCTTGTGCTTGATAAGTTTAACGTTGAGCCTCAACTAATTTCTGTAGTTTTAATTTCGGCAAAATTGTTTTTTTCGTCCTCTAAGAGATACTCGGAGATTTAGTCCTTTTTCTTCTTCGATTTTGGATTTAGTCCGTTAAGTGACAAAAAATCGGACTTTTAGTCCTATGACCTCATATAGCAGGTAATTTCAATCTGCTAAGCTGACATGTCATTTTTATTTGGGGAAAAACTGACTTTTGTTTAGAGCATCACCAATGGGGGGTTTTTGGGGGAGGTTTTTAGGAAAAAACCTATGGAAAAAACCTCACACCATTGTGGTGATGAGGTTTGAGGTTTTTAAATACAAACCTGGTTTGTAACTACAAACCAGGCTTATTGTGGGGCCCATAAAATTATTGTGAGAGGAGTTTTAAGAAATGTAATGGAATTGTGGGGCCCATAAAAAAGTTGTATGAGGTTTTTTGATTGTGGAGAATAGAATGATGTTTTTTGCTTTTGATTTGGCAGTGATGTGGCAATGTAGAATCCACAAAAAAGCAGGTTTGTGGTAAAAACCACTGGTGATGCTCTTAGTGGCAGCTTACATGACATTTGAGATGGAAAATAATTGCCAATTGGACGTTAATTTAGGGCATATGTGTCACAATACACTTTTCCTTATTTTTTTCTCAATTTTTATCTTTATTTTCCCTCTTCTTCTTTCTCCCATCCCGCCGCTGCCGGTCAGCAACACTGCACCTTCTTCTTTTTGCTGTTTTTCACCAAAAAACCACTGCCTCCGTTGAGAAACTTATAGGGTGGACTGTTTCTTATCATAATACGCAAAAAGCATATTTTTGTGTTCGTTTGTATAAGCATTTCCGAAAAAAATTGAAATTAATGTGGGTTGGGAAAGTATATTAACATATTCACTTCATATAAGCTGCAATTGAAATGCCTCCAACTGGAACTCAAGGATGATTTGAATTCAGATGAAGGAATATACTAATGCTGGATGCTTTTCAAGGCCAAGAACGTGGTGCGCATGGAATCTTGGATTTGGGTTTGTTGCAGAAATTCGTCGGATGACTGTTGCCAAAAATCCTTTTTTTTTTTCTCCGGCCAGGGACCGCCGGCAGCTCAACCGCCATCATCAGGCCACCTTCACCACCTATATATATACACACACACATATGTGTATCTTATATATTATATAATTATAATTATATAATAAAAAATCAAATTATATTATATTTTTAAATAAAAGACCTATATATTTTTCAAAATAAGACCTGTAGTATTTAAGTAAAGGAATTTTCCTAATTATTACATTGTGTTACTATATAATTTGTTATTTTTATTTTAACTTTAAGGTTGAACTTTAAGTTTTTTTTTTATTGGATATGCAATTATCAAAATTCAAACTTAAAGTAAGAAGATAAAAACAATAAATTTAATTTTTTTTATCAATCAATAATATTCTGTTATTTTATAAATTTACTTAAAATTTTAATTTAACTAATGAGTTATACTATTTTTTAAATATTAATATTTGTTAAATATAGTATAGTATTTTGTTTTTTGCCTACTTGCCAAGTAGGACACAATTTGGATTAAAATATTAAGTTTTTTGGGAAAGAAGAATTCTACATCAGCAGAAGATCATTTTGACTTGCTATAGGTGGTCATAGGACTAAAAGTCCGATTTTTTATTACTTAACGGACTAAATCCAAAATTGAAGAAGAAAAAGGA
Organism: Rehmannia glutinosa; assembly: GCA_016081115.2. Taxonomy (NCBI): domain Eukaryota; kingdom Viridiplantae; phylum Streptophyta; class Magnoliopsida; order Lamiales; family Orobanchaceae; genus Rehmannia; species Rehmannia glutinosa. The sequence goes on from JABTTQ020001197.1 coordinate 167,676, forward strand.
CCAAATCTCCGAGCATGTCTACCTAGAGAACCAAAAAAACAATTTTGCCTTTAATTTCCCTCTTTTATCGCTAAATGTAAATTGCATTGATTAAAAATTCATGACAAGTACTCCGGGCATACCCGGGCGACAAATACAAAAGAAGCGTAGCCACCAGACCGGTACCTCACTCATGGATCACATGAACACATCACAAACGAAGAAAGTCACAAAACGAGGGCAACATCGAAAGCAAGCAACAACACGAGGCTAACATTCTCCTAAAGCCAGCTTCTTAAACTGGAACGTTATCGATTTCATCATCGCCATAAGTAAAAAACTTGGGCAGAACTTTGAGGAGCAAGGGTATTCCATGGACCGAATATGGCCCTCCCTTCATCACCGTTTCACGATCATGCTCACTCTGGAATTTGAACAACATCCAACCATCCCTAACCGGGAAGTATTCACAATGAACTTTCCATGAATGGCAGAGCTTGAACAATTGTTTTTTCCCGGGGTGCTGGTATGGGAATTTGCCCACAAGACAGTAGCCCCAAGTCTTCTCCACATCGCAAAGATCGTCCTCGGTAATATGCACCACGTCTCCAGTGGGCTCAATGTACCTAAGTTTCATGCCTTCTGAAATGTCCCTATTGTCAGCAAATCCCCCCACCTGACGTGCCTTTTGTTTTGTTTTAGTTTTTCTTCTCTGAGGCATTTTGTCGAACGTTTTGTGTGCTTCTGTCACAGTTTCAATGTTTGTGAAGGGGTGTGGTGCAGACCCATCCGAGGAAAGACCCAGAGCTGGGTCACCCTCCCCAAGTGCTCGGGGCTCACTTGAGGAGTCATTCAAACCAGTATTCAATTTCCCAGCACCTTCCTTCACCAAAGACGAGTTAACATGGTCCTTGCTCGAAAAACTTGGTGACTTCGAACTTTCAGCAGCTGCCTTGAAGGGATCGAATACGACCTTTCTCCCGTTGCCCATGAGAAGAGTAGTGAGAAAAACAAGTGTATTCAGCTTATGATTGAAGATTTATGAACAGCTCAACCAAGGAGAAACAAGATTTTCAAATTCAAAGCATTTAGGGTTAGGCCGAAGGAGCGGGGGGAATTTAGGTGTCAAATCATACACTATATTAAATATTCAGGTGGACGACAAAAGAGTGTGGGAAAGTAATGATGTTTTTTTTTTTTGATAAAAAGTAATGATGTTTTTGGAAATGGGAATAGCATTTCCCCCCATTATATATGCATTAAGTGGCTATTTGATTAAAATTGGAAAATTTGCAAAAATGTCATATTTTCACAAAATTTTTGAAAAAATATCACCTAACTTAAATCCTTTAAATTATATTCCCTTCACCCTTGTGAAATGTCCAAAATATCTCTTTGCTCAATTTTTTTAATTTTTTGACAAAACATTGTTCCCTCCTCAAATGAAGCCTTGATTGACCAGGGTTGACGACATTTTTCATTTTTTCAAGCCAATTGATCTGCAATTCTCCCATCTCCTCTGAAATCCCAGTGTTTTTCGGCCAAGGTAGATGTCATTGTTCCTGTGTCCGGTGTTTTTGACTCCAGAGTTCGAGCAGAGGCTTTTGGATGAAAAGCAGAGCATTTTTGTGGATTTTTTTTCGCGATTTCTTTCGAGATGAGGTCATTTCCAACTGATTTTCTTTCGAGTTGAGGTGTTCTGAGTTCTACTTTTCAACTAGTTTAGATTGAAAATATGAAAATAAGTTAATATTATTTTTTGATTAATGTTTATGGTTAATTTGGTCATTTTTCATTTGTAAACAATTAGCAAATACCCGAGCAGGGTAATATGTAATTATTTGTATTTTAGCACATGTAATGGTTTGGAAGTTGAAAATGTGATGAAATCGTAGAAGTAAGTCGATTTTGTTAAAATTGGTTCTGTACAACAGTTGGTTGGTCTATTGTCTGCTATATAGTCGATTTTACAAGTATGTGGTGGCAGTCGGTTCGCTGGTCGTTTGTAGTCGGTTGTGTGCCATTTGCTTTGTAAGTTTTTGATTTCAATTTGTTAATGTATTATTGATTTATTTCAGGTCCTTGTTCATGCTCAATACTGATTCTTTGTGATGGTGCGTAGAAGTTCGATTCATGTAATTGTCGTTGGTGTGTGAGTAGGAAGCAAACAAAGCATGTGGTTGTCCCTGCGGATGTCACAATTTCACAATTATTAGAAAAAGGCATATCTAGTCAGTTGAGCTTTGTATTTATCTAAAAACTATATCTCTCTCATAAGGGTGCAATTTGTAAAATAGAAACAAAAGTCAAGGAAGTATTTGTAATTTTGAAAGATAACTAGCTCTTTTTCATAATTAAGCTAAACGTCATGGGTAGTTTTTGTAATTAATCCTTTCTTTCATGGAGCATATATACCTGCTTCGGATAATTAATTGTGATTAAGTTAACCCACTATAATAAACTATGTTATGTTAACAAAATTTGCAAAGTGGCAGTATAGTAGAAAAAGGAAAGAAAAAATTATTTTCCCAATTAATTATGGCTCCCTCAACTGATTTTCATTCAAGTTGCATTCTTGGAAAGAAAAAGAGATTGGTGAAATGATTAAGTCTTGTTGTGAGTCACCGAGTTAGTTGAGCTTGTTGACATATTTAATAATGACTTTTTTGTAAACTAATAGGTTAAGAAAATACCAATTAATTACTACACATCTTTTGGGATTTGGATATTACAAAGGTGTAACAGTTTGACAATTCACCTTGTGATGGTTATCAGTTCAATCCAATGAGGAAGATAAATCTGATTGATTACAGAAATCATGGTGATGGTAAAAGTTATTTATATTTGGAGGATCATTTGTTGCCAAAATGAAGATGATTTCTGTTGTACCAACTTTCAGCCGAAAAATAAAAATAAAATAAAATAAGTACATGCACCATGTGTAAATGTATATCCATTGCTTCAGCTTCACATCTCTTACAACTTTAATTTCTACATAAACAGGCCTATTTTGAAAGTGTTTGAAAATTCTAAAAAAAGTGATTGCCAACTTCTAAGTGTAAAATAATTGTGTTGACAATATATTCATTGAATGTTTTCAAATTGTCCACCAAACGAATATATTGCTCATCCAACTTTTTTGTGTGTCCAGACTACAACAAAACCCCGTATAAAACGTATAAAAGGGCCAATTTTATGGTCATCTTGCCCTTGCTTCTTCCTTTGCGGCATGTTCCTCGAAAGCATTTATATGTCGGACAAGTAAACTCCACCATCCGTTTTACCAAAAAAACTTGTTCAAAATGTTGGATGACTTTAACTGCAGGAGAGCTTGCCTTTAAAGTGATCATTTTCATCTAGAACGAGAGTCATATAATCCATGTTTCAAACAAAAACAACAAAGTGTAAGGTCGAAATAACAGTCGAAATGGGGTCAGAATCTAGTCGGTACTACAAGTACATTACATAAAGGTCGGCCACATGATCGGTACACAGTCGATAACACGGTCGGAAATCCATTATGTACATACAAACCATGGGAAAAACTAACAGAAGTCCAAAAACAAAAACAACATCCAAAACCAACAAATTCCAACTAAAAAACATCACAAATAAACTTCAAAATAATACTATCATGCTTTTAGAGAATATTAAAACGACCCAAACAAACTTCCAAATACTAAACATTTTTTTGGGCAAAAATGCAGATATCTTTGGCCAAAACCCATGAAAGTCCAAAAAGCTAACCAAAATGTATACGAATTTTTCTTTTATTCATCAAAGCTCATTCCAATCGGCGTCGAGATTACTAACGAAATTCATCGCATCAACAACTAAAGATGAAAGCTTGAAAGTATAATACAACATATTTTCTGAAGAAAATAAATTACAAAAAAAAATCATACTAAAATGCAAGAAAAAACCTTATTAACCCTAGATTTGAAGAACAATATAGCCAAAAATAAAACTTATCGGAAAATGTACTTGATAATGGACGCCGAAAAAAGAATCACCGGAAAAAATCAAGACGAGAGAGAGAGAGGGAGAGAGACAGAGAGAGAATTGTTACCTTTTTTTTTCCTCAGATACATGAGAAATGAGAGAGAAGCTGATTTGGGTCTTTTTCTTTCTAAAGGGGCATCTTGGACATTTCGCAAAGGATAAGGGGGTATAATTTAAAAGATTTAGGTTGAGTGGCATTTTTGCAAATTTCACATTAAAATTCTAATTAAAAATAAGATTTTTTTTTAAGATTATCAATCAATTTAGAGACAAATACGCTTACCCATCCAAACTTTACCAATTTTTACACTTTACCCTACAAACTTTAATTCGTGACACTTTGCCCCCTGAACTATGCAAATTATTACATTTTACCCTATATGGACAATTTTGCCCCCATGATTTTATTCTTTTATAACCATAGTTCTAGTTATCCCTTTAAACTCTAATTTGTTGCAAATTACTGCATAATTATAAATTTATTGCATTATTCAATAAACATAAAATATATCTTCGTAATCAATTTGTTTTCCGGGTTTTCCAAGAAATGAGTGCCTTTATTTTAATCACTTGTTTTGTTTGTGATATTGTTACACCTACTTAGATCCAGTCTATTCAGAGGTTTTAAATGGATCATATCAGGTTTCCAGCCTATAAACTCAACATGACATACTTCTTATCAAAATCCTTATTTCAAGTATAAATCCGTATACAAATTAGGTCTTTAGACTGAAAATGAAAATAGTCCATTACGACCATATCAGGCCCAACATGCTTCCGTAAAATTAATAAATCCCTTAAAATTTATACATTTTTTGACCAAAACAGCACTGGGTGAGATGGCTCGCAACACCACCAGTCGAAAAATCACTGCCCCTAGACCATTTGACAAACATTTCACACTTTGTTCAACTTCAACCAACAGGAAGATGATCTACAAGTTATCCGACTCCTTCAAAGAATTGCTCAACACAAAGATTGGTTCGTTTCCTACCCGGACATATGAAGTAATTCTTCAATGGGATGAATTAATAGAACATTATCACATTTTTGTAATAAAATACAACGATTTAAATAACTGTTGTAATAACCATTGTCTATTAGCACAAAAATTCGCTAATAGACAACGAAATAACAGAACCGTTGTCAAATATAGAACAATTGTTGTCTATGAGAACAAAAGTCCGCTAATAGACAACGGTGTTCGAAATAACCGTTGTCATTAAGTAAAAGACAACGGATATTACACAAAACCGTTGTGTATTCGGTGTTGTTGATATGCATTTTTCTTGTAGTGATAATAGGAGTAAAACTGGAATTTAAGGCAAAAGTGTAAAATTTCGCGAAGTTGAGGGGGTTAGTGTAACATTTTAAAGTTCGTATGACTAAGTGTAAAATTTCGAATAGTTTGGGGGATTAAAGATTTTTATCCCATAAAAGTGGAAATTTTATTTTACTAAAATGAACTCATGGCCATGGGAAATAATGTGACAAGATTACTTGATTAAAATGTTTATGCCCAATAACCAAAGAACATTAAGCTAAATTGTAATTTTAGTTGTGTAGCTTTAAAGGATTATCAATAATAATCTTGCAAAATCATGGTTTGCCAAAAATCCTATTATAATTTCAAGAAAATTCCTGATTTTAGTCATTTAGTAGCCATAAGTTGAAAACATAAGTTGAAAATTATGCCAGAAATAATCACATATTCACATTTTTGGGCAAATCCATTGATGTGAAAATCAATTTTACTTATGTGGGCATCTACAATATTCACATAAAAGAATGGAATTGGCAAACCTACAGAAAACGTGGACGCATGGATTCTTTGACAAACTTTCCAAAGCAAAATTGTTTTTTAGTCCTCTACGTGAAGTCTCTCGAATTTTGTTTTTTTTCCTGACTTTGAATTCAGTTCTTTAAATGGATGAAATTCAGACTTTTATTTCTGTTACCTGCTATAACAAGTAAATGTTACATGTTAGTGGATTTTTTTTAATTCAAACTACAAATAAATTTTAAAAAATAGAATATTATTCATAATAAAATATGAGTTTTAATTTACACTTTTTAAATTATGAATTAAATATTTTAGAATTTTAAAAAATCTATTTCCTTAAATTATTTTACTAACATAATCTTTTACTAAAATTATTTCAATTTTTTTGTATTTCCTTTTTCTATTGTAAGTTACTTACTGATTTTAAAAATAATAGAGTTAAAATTTAGTTATTAGAAATAATTTACGATATTAAATAATTTCATAATTTATAAATATAGGAATTATTTTTAAAAATAAAATACTATTAAATATTTTATATTTCTAACTTAAATTATACTTAAATTATATATATATATATATATATATATATATGAGACCATCTCATAAATTTGAGTTCATAGGGACCAATCCTAGCCACATATCTAGATATTCTAATGGATGTGATTTTAGAGCTACAATTACAAATAAATGCTGGAAAATAGAGATAGGGGTAAATTAGTAATCCTACAAAATTACCCAACAAAAATATGATTCTATTAACTTTAATAATCACGCAAAAATCTTTCCAAATTGATACAGCAAAATCAGCGTGAAACAGATCTCTTCCTTCTTTTTCATTGAACGTTTTTAATGATATAATGCGAACCAGCCTCCCTAGCTTGAATTGAGACCAACTCCAACCCAACTTCAAATCTCACACCAAAACACCAAATGTCTAAAAACTACCTCCAACCCTGACTCTAAACATTACACCAAATTTGGTGTAATGAATAGTGTTATACCAAATTTCCTTTACACCAAATTTGGTGTAATACAAAATATTTTCCCTCTTCGCCTTCCAATTTCTTCTACTTCAAACTGTCAATTCCTATTGTATCCTATATTTAATATACAATTCATTTGTAACATGGTTTTAGTTATTTAAATTTTATATATAGTTATTATTTTAGATGAACAATTATAATAACTAACAATAGTTAGTATTTACCAATAAGTTATTATATACTAAACTTAAAATTTTGTATAAACTACAATAATTAATAAACAAAATTATAATTTAATTAAAAAAGCATCAAAGTCTATCATAAAATACAAAACACTAACATTATAATTAAATCAAAAATTTAAAAAACAAAATATCAAGCAAACTAAATTAGTATTTTTGTCGTTTCTATTGTCTAGTGTGCAATATAATATTTGTATTTATTGTGATATTAGTTGTTATATTTATTTTGCAATATAATTAATTAATATATATTAGTTAAATATAAGTTTTTATTTAGTTACATTAATAGTAATAAAATATAAGCAAAAGAAATAATTGCATAAACAAATACATTTTTTATTCCAAAATGAAAAAAATATTAAAATACTCATTTGGTGTACAATTTAGTGTAATGGGTTGGAGATGGTTTTGTAAAATTACACCAAAACACCAAATTTGGTATGATTTTCACACCAAATTTGGTGTCATGGGTTGGAGATGCTCTGAACACCATTTTTGCTGCACAACTTTGTGTAGAATCAACCGCATATCATGATGCATACAGAAGAGATGAACAACATATTTGAAGAAGGATTATACACATCACTTGGAGAAGGTATGTATGATATTGATCATATTCTGTAGATATAAAATCAATATCACAATATGATGCTAGATAATCTGGAACGCTATTCGTAATCTGTAGATAATCTGTAGTCATATATCTGCATATGAAGGTAACGGTTTCTACTTACATGATATCATCATACTGCTTATGAAAAGCTTTACTTCGTTAGAGTGTTAAAAATTGCAAAAAAAATATCATGAAAAGATGCTCTCAAAAATCATGCATGTGAATAATTAATTTGTTGCTTATTAATAAAACTGTTGCTGCTTATGTAATATTGTTATGTTACTTGTAAACACATGCATGTGTTCACTTGGTTTTATACCATTGATTTGGGCTTCCTAGACTTGAATTTTGTGTTATTTTTGATTATTTTGAGTCATTTGAGTAGCCAAGCCATGTTGAGAGCCAATTATATTGAGTTTATAGTCATAGTAATGAATCGTGTATCAAAAGAAGTACAAACGAGCAAACAACGAGAGATTGATTTGAAGAAACGTCCAAACGCGTCTGAAATTTCCATCACTGGAAGCGTTTCGTATTTTGGCCATAACTCTCTCTACAAAATTGATATTGATATGATTCAAGTGGATATGGAAAGCTAAGAGATAGGGCTACAACTTTGAAGAAGGGCTCAAAAGCAAATTCCAACATTTGGTGGGTGAAAAACTCGGGCGGTGGCTGCGGCAATACCCGATCTGGGGCGCCGTATGAATTTCAAGTGGGAGCTGCAGCGCTAACGCCTGGGTGGATCATTCACTGCGCCAGGCGGATCATTTGTGGGAAATTCTTTGGGCACCGCGCCCGGGTGGAAATTCCAATGTTCCTCCACTTTTTTATTGAACTTTTGAGGGGCTATAAATACTTACATGGGAGGCTTGATCTAGGTTATGGAGGAAAGGCTGGGAATACACCCAAGAACACAAGAAACACATCAATTTCATCAAGGGAAAAATCGGGTCGAATCGGAGCTTGAGGATTGAAGATTAATCGAGAGATTATCCATTTCCCTAAGTTTTCTCATTCTTTGTGCTTTAATCTTTCATTTTAGTTTCTTATGAAGATGAACAATTTGTCTATGAGTTGTTTATTTATAATGGGTAGCTAAATTTCTTGTGATTTCCGGGTTTTGGAAGTAGATTAATTGAACTCTTGTTGATTGTTTTAATCTTAATTGAAGTTATTGTCTTGAAGCCTATTTGAGTACTTTGTTCTTATTCTTGTTTTATCATTTGGCCAATGATTTAACATGTTTGATATATTGATTCATAATTCAAGAGATGAGTTTCAATATTAGATCTTGAGTACTTGACATGAATATTTGCATAATCGAGAAGTTTGTGAATATTTGTGAGGATATTTGATCTTTTGTGCATTTGGGAGTTGTGTATCTTATGTTGAGTAGAGATACTAGCATAGATATTTCAATCTACACTTTATATACATCTCGAGATGGAGGATAAAAAATACATTTGTGATCGTCTTATAGGTGTATTGATAATAACTTTGGCTTTGATTAAATCGTAAAATAAGAGGAATATTAATTGAAACCATAACCCGGGAATCTATTTCATTTCCCTTGGTAATTCCACTATTATTTTCATCTTGTGTTTTTGTGGTTATTCTTATCTTTTCTTCCACAACAATTATTCAATTTCGATCGTCTAAATAAAAATAAGGCTATCTTAGTTCAATACTTAGCGCATTAATTTATTAGTCTCCGTGGATACGACCTTGCTTACCCTATTCTATAAACTACACCGTACACTTGCGGTGAAGCTAAAAATAAGGCGAACAAGTTTTTGGCGCCGTTGTCGGGGACTAATACAATTTTTGGTGCTAATATTGCGATAGATAGAATTATTCTTAATTTAGACATTTTTTTATTTTTATTTCATTTTTCTTTTGTAAATTCTACTTCTACAATTCTTGATTTGTTTCTTTGAATTGGTATAGGTGCACCCGTTCGGATGGAAGAAGTCAATTATTTCAATAACTGGAATTTCTACAGTTATTGGAATAATGCTACTCCTACACACTATTGTTCAGATTGGAGGAATTACGAAGATTTTTCATATGCTAATACGGAGAATGTGATTCCACCACCATCAAGCTTCAATGTAATAAATGGGTTTACCGATGCAGAGGCAAAACCATCTTTGGAATACGCCCTCATTTCATTCATGAATCAAACGACTTCATTCATGAGTCAAATAAATTTATTCATGAGGGAAATGAAAAATAGCTTTACCAAGAACGAAGCAAAGATGGACAAGATGAAGTTGCAATTGACACAATTGGCCAATACTATGGATTCACAATTGAAAAATCTCGAGACTCAAATGGGCCAATTAGTTACAATTGTTGGTGGGCAACAACAAAAGAGCCAATTTTTGAGCACCACCGAAGCCAACTCAAAGGAACAATCTAGTGCCATTCATGAAAGGAGTGGTACCGAATACAAGGAGCTGAAGATCTTGGAAAAGCAAAAAAGTTCGGAACCAAACACAGATTGTGTGTCTATGCACTTTCAGCTCGTGTGTGGTATCGAAAATGAGCAAAAACAGGACAAGGAACACACAAACCATGTGTGTACGCCCATGCAGCGTGTGCAAGATATCATAAGAAAACTATTCGAGAATGAGACGAGCACGAACTATGCGTATGCACACGAACAACATGCGCGTAAATCAAATCAAAGTGTTCCATCACCAGGACTTCACTACTTTCTTGGAAATCCTAATTATGCATTACTAGATGCAAACAATGCAAAAATGGTTCTCGACCACGACCCAAAGCAGCTAATATATGCATTCAAAGGTGGTACGAATTGAAATTAACAAAGGCGTCGAGCTAAAGACGTTAAATATAGCGCTTGTTGGGAGGCAACCCAATAGTTTGTGGTGTGATTTTTTTTTTTCTTCGTTTTCTTTATAAAAAAAAAAGAAAATTACCTCGATTTTACAGCAGCCACACACACGGGATTGGGGCATGCGTGAATGCACGATCCGTGCATGATTGAGGAATTGGAGATATTGCTACGGCCCCACACGGGCAGCCCATGCCGAGACGAGATGAGGAGGCCACGAATCGCCGCCCCCACAATAAATCGATCCAATCCACACAGGTTTATATTGAACTTCTATCTTCTCTTACGTACGATATAATTTCATTTAAGTTTGGGGGGAGAGATAGTTATTTTGATATGAAATGTGTGTGTGGATAGTTATTTTGATATGAAATGTGTGTGTGGATAGAAAAAAAAAGTGCATTTTGTATGTTTCCGTATAGTTGCATGTAAAGCATTTTAGGTTGCATTTGCAGTAGAAGCACGTTTACAGTTTTAGCACGTTTATTGTCTTCATAGATTTTAAGGAGTGAGTTGACCGTGTGCGACGAGACTTGATGCTTATATTTTTGAAAAAAATTTGTATTGTTTTGATTGGGTGTTGAATATGAGTTGATTGAGCCATGAATAGATGACATTGAGCATGTGGATATTGAGACAAGAATAACCACAAGAATACAAGATACTAAGAATAATGGAATTATCAAGAGAATGAAATGGATTCCCGGATTATGGTTTCAATTAATATTCCTCTTGTTGTCCGATTTAATCAAAGCCAAAGTTATTATCAATACGCCTATAAGACGATCACAACGGTATTTTATCCTCCCTCTCGAGATGTATATAAAGTGTAGATTGAAATATCTATGCTAGCATCTCTACTCAACATAAGATACACAACTCCCAAATGCACAAAAGATCAAATATCCTCACAAATATTCACAAACCTCTCGATTATGCAAATATTCATGTCAAGTACTCAAGATCTAATATTGAAGCTCATCTCTCGAATTATGAATCAATATATCAAACAAGTTAAATCATTGGCCAAGTGATAAAACAAGAATAAGAACAAAGTACTCAAATAGGCTTCAAGATAATAACTTCAACCAAGATTAAAACATTCAACAAGAGTTCAACTAATCTACTACCAAAACCCGGAAATCACAAGATGTTTAGTTACTCATTACAAATAAACAACTCATAGACAAATTGTTCATATTCATGACAAGCTAAAATGAAAGATTAAAGCACAAAGAATGAGAAAACTTAGGGAAATGGATAATCTCTCGATTTATCTTCAATCCTCAAGCTCCGATTCGACCCGATTCTTCTCTTGATTCTTCCTTGATGAAGTTGAGCTATTTCTTGTGTTCTTGGGTCTTTTCCAGACCTTTTCTCCTCTGGTGTGCGCCCCAAAAGGTGGTATTTATACCCTTTTTAGAACCCTAGGTCAATTTGCTGTCAATTTTGGAGTTTTCTGCAAGAACGCACGGGCTACCCGTGCGCCATCCCGTAAAAAAACATCCAGTCTCTGTAGGGCGCACGGGTCATGCGTCCACGCACGGGTTACCCGTGTGCCACCCAAACGTCCAAATTTGTTTGCAGGGTCTTCATAAGAGTTGTAGCCTTTTCTCTTAGCTTTCCATAGCCACTTGAATCACCTCAATATCAATTTTGTAGAGAGAGTTATGGCTAAAATACTAAACCCTGTCAGTGCTGGAAATTCCATACGCGTTTGGATGTTCCTTGAGATAAATCTCCTTGTTGTTTGATCATCCATGCTTCTCTTGACACACAACTCCTCACTAAGACTCTAGACTCCATATTGTTGGCTTCCAATTGGGTGTAATCGCTCGATTCTTGATGATTCTAGGTGGCAATGCTCGTATTTGTCACAAAATCACTCCAAATATCGTTAAATTCCTACAAAACAAGCAAAACGTAATACCTTTTCCACAAAGAGCGAATATATACCATTTCATATGTGTTATTGCATGTTTATAAACAATTATAGCCATAAATATACCCTAAAATACATGCAAAACTCACACTCAACAATTGGGTGTTGAGTATGAATTGATTGAGCCATGAATAGATGACATTGAGCATGTGGATATTGAGAACATGGTTTGATGCTTTGAATTGCGTATTTGCAAGCCTATGGTAATTTTGCAACATTGAATTGATTTGAGCGTAAACACGTCCTATATTCATTCGAGATGAGAGTATACACTTGATCTTTGAGAGACGTGATTCTTAGCATTTACCATGGTTTCTTTGATGTATGCTCTATGTTAGATGTTTGAGGCTTGGTTGATTCGTTGTTTGACACCTATGATGAACAATACGAATTTTATGGAGTTGTTGTGCTTTTTACTTTTCATTACTCCTAGTCATGTTTTATCTTGTTTCTAAAAGCGTTGACCGGGACGACCAACAGTTTAAGTTTGGGGGTATTTGTTCACATGCATTAAACTAAGTCTACATTAGCATTGTATGTACAAATGAAACAATTTGCTTATGTAAAATAACACAATTGCATATATAGTATTTATACATGAAAAAAAAATTAGATTTACACCAGGATAACCATCCATAAACTTTACACATAAAAACTTCGTACATATCCAAAAAATAGAAAATATACGATCCTACCTACATGTTTATCAAAATATTTGCAACATGACATCATAAAACAAAAAATCACGTAAAAGTATCTTGTTCGACATAAAGTTACAATAGCAAAATCAAATTCCTACGAAAGCCTAAGACCACAACTTCTTCATTTGTTGTACTTTTTTGCCTCGAACAAATTCTTTTCCTCGTGTTCGTCCGTGTCAACCAAAGCAATAGCAGCGGAGTACTTTGCCCACAACATGGATAATTGTACAGAATTCTTCTTCTTCAACCCAATATCCCAGTTCCTCATGCCTCCGCCCATGTATGTTTCCATGTGGCGCATGGAAAAAATACCACAATCCACCTTATTATTATTAGTATTGTCCCTCCAGTCTATTGCCAACCTCAACACTTTAGAATTATGTATATAACACGCATCCAACATACAACCTTTGGACAAAATGTACTGAGCAAACATGTAGCGCAGCAAAAGTCACAATGCATGTGCATCAAAACAACTTCATATGCACATACTTTCAACTATATAAGCATTTAATGAACACTAGGCATGTAACACTACTACTAAAATCTAACTGATGAACATTTCGCATGCAAATAATAATACCTTCATAAGAAGAATTACACAATTACACAAACGTGCAAAATAGAATTGCAGTGGAGTCAAATTATTCAGCATTCCAAAAGCACCATAAATAAACTAAACAAGCAAACTTAACAACTAACATAAGCAAATAATAAAAAAACACGTGAAAATAACCACCACCATAATAGTTATGAACAAAAAAAAATCAATGTGCAAAATAGCAACCAAAAAACCATCACAGAACAAAAAAAAAAATAGATTGAAGTTGCAAAAATCGAACGAACAAATACGAACTATGAACCTTCATAAACCCTATAAAACTGGCAACTACCTACAAATCGAAACCTTCGAAAATACAATCGAGAGAGATGAAAACTTACCTACAAAGCATCTGCAAACCCTTCGAAATCGAATTCAAGACTGAAAGTCGGAAATCGAAATCGAAGACTGAGATAATAGTTTTTGAAATTGAAACGTTGGAGAGAGAGAGAGGGGAAGAGCAAAGATGTGTAGAGTGGGTGAATGGAGGTGAATGAGGGAGTGAAATCTCAATAACTGATTCTATAATGCAAAATAACCACCATACATGGCCTTCTTATTTGCTGAAACAAAAAAATAAACATAAAAAACTCCTAAAAATCTGGACCACCCGAAATGGTTGATTTATGGTTAGAATGTGTCCCCATGGACTCACCCCAAGTAGGAAGACCTATTTGATCTATATCATATATAGGGGTTGGTTCTTGTGAGACCATATATTGGGGTGAGACCGTGAGACCTAATCTGAACCGTTGCAATTTAACAATGAATGGATGAGATTGAAATAATAAATATAGAAGCATTCTCAACCATTATTTTCGTGTGAGGGTATTATAGTAAAACACAAAAATCGGTCAATCAATGATAATAAACAAGGTATGCATGATTCAAACTTACCTTATCTAATACCTATAATTTAGGAGGTGCAATAAATGATAATTATAAGAATATCAATGTACAAGATAATTTTTTTTTTGGGCAGTGATAATACATTGATGCAGCGTATTTTAACTAGTATGCAACATGGAGATGAATTACATATATTGATGCAACCTATTTTAACTAAGAATGCAACAAATTGTAACTAAGAATGCAACAAATTGTAACTAACAATACATTGACCCATACAGTGAATGCACCAAATTGTAACTAAGAATGCAACCTATTTTAACTAACAATATATTGATGCAACTTATTTTAACTAAGAATGAACCAAATTGTAACTAAGAATGCAACCAATTATAACTAACAATACATTGACCCATGCAGTGAATTATCATTGCAATAAAAAAAAACCCTTATCTTATATATTCATGCAAACCTATTTTAACCAAGAATGCAACAAAATGTAATTAAGAATGTAACAAATTGTAACTAAGAATACATTGACCCATGTAGGATGAATTATCACTGCAAAAAAAGTGGGAAAAAAACTCTTATCTTATATATTGATGCAAAGTATTTTAACTAATAATGCAACAAAGTGTATCTAAATATGCATTATAATAGAACATGTATCGTGCTAAAAAAAAACTGATAAGATCACCCATTAATGCATGAGGGCCGAAAAATTAGGGATTCATCATACTCTCCTTAATTAAAAAACCGATTGAAACTGATAAGATCACCAATTAATGCATGAGGGCCAAAAAATTAGGGATTCATCATACTCTCCCATGAAATTTGCACGTCAAAAGATTTACAATCTCTTTCTACCGAAATTAACGGGGCATTAATATCTATCCTTAATTAACAACCGGCGCCTATATGTAGTTTTATCAATATAACCTTGTAATAGTTTTTTTTATCATTAATACATTAAAAATTGGATTAATCTAAACCCTTCAAAAATAAGAATAAACGTACCAGATTATGTCTCACGGTCTCACCCTGTGATATTGGTCTCATTTGAACCAATACATATATATATATATATTAGCAAATTATCAATATTTTCAAAGAGTATCAATGGTTATTTAAACTTTAAAAATATTAAAATAAATATTATTTCAATTTCTAGTTATTTATATTTTTCTTTCGTTTTCAATCAAACATTATATATATACACATATACATTAATATATACATATGTTACTATATATGTATACCATGCATACACAAATACAATATACACGAAAAGAATTATTAGTACTTGGTAATTATCATAACGAATTATTAGTACTTGGTAATTATTAATACTAATATTATATAATGCTTGATTAAAAACAACAGAAATATATAAAGAAATCGAAATTGAAATAATATTTATTTTAATACTTTTAAAGTTTGAATAACCATTTATACACTTTGAAAAGATGGATAATTTGTTAATATTTGTATTTACAGTTTAATTATACTTTTAGTTAGAAATATGAAATATTTTTTATAGTACTTTTCTTCTTTTTAAAAATAATTTTTATATTTATATAAATGAAATTATTTAATATTGTAAATTGTATTTATTTATTTTTATAATTGATTTTTTTAAAGCCAACAAGTAACTTAAACTAGAAAAGGAAATAGAAAACAATATTTTATTTTTTGAAATAGCTTTACGTAATATATTTGAAGGAAATAGATTTTTTTTTAATTCTAAAATATGAAATTCACAATTTAAATAAAAATTTAAAAGTATAAAATTAAAAATCATTTTTTATCATGAATAATATTATGTATTATTTTCAGAATTTATTTAAAGTTTGAATTAAAGAAAATCCACTAGCAATTAATATTACTTATCCCGTTTGAGTAGGTCTCCTGTCAGACAGTCTAACGGATCTAATCCGTTAGACGGATCCCCAACCCAATCCGTATTTAGCATATATATTGGGTTGCTATATATTTTATCCCCAGCCCTAGCCCAAAAGAAAAAGAAACGAAAAAGAAAACACACACCCCATCACAACACCAAAAACTTTCTCATGTTCTGGCTCGGCTACTTCAATAGCGGGCTCACTTCCGAGCGTGGATTCTCTGTTTCGGGTTTGCTCAAGGAAAAGGACGGTTGCCATTGTTGAGTTTCAAAAACTCATGGGCGCTTGGGGAAGAACCAGAAGGTCTTGTTATCCTATCAATTTTGGTTCGCGATCAGAGTTAACTCCACCTCTATGATTTTGTGTTCCATGATTAGTTTATGTGGTTTGGTTTCTAAAGTGTGATTTTACATTTAGGCTTAATTAGTTTTTTTTTTACAGTAGCATAATTTGAAGACGAAGAGCTAATACAAGTATTAGTATCAACTAATACTTTTATGGAGAAATACTAATACATTTTAGGAGGACTGTTAATACATTTTGAGAGAAAAATGTAATTATATTCAGTAGCATAGTTTGAAGACGAAGAACTAATACAAGTATTAGTATCAACTAATACTTTTATGGAGAAATACTAATACATTTTAGGAGGACTGTTAATACATTTTGGAAGAAAAATTTAATTATATTAAGGTAAACTACTAATACATTTCAGAAGAACTGCTAATACTTTTTAGAAAGACGGCTAATACATTTCGGGAGTATATTTTGGAGAAATATAAAAAGAACTCTTCAGGGAATTACTAATACATTTCAGAAGAACTACTAATACTTTTCAGAAGGACTGTTAATACATTTCGGGAGAAAAATTTAATTATATTCAGAGGAACTACTAATACATTTCAGAAGAACTGTTAATACTTTTTAGAAGAACGACTAATACTTTTCGAAAGGACTGTTAATTCATTTCGGGAGAAAATTTAATTTATTTCAAGGAACTACTAATACTTTTTCGAGGAACTACTAATACTTTTTTGAGGGATTGCTAATACATTTCAGGAGTATATTTAGGAGAAATACTAAAAAACTCTTCAATGAACTACTAATACATTTCAGAAGAACTGTTAATACTTTAATTTTTAGAAGGACTGCTAATATCGATACTGCCTGAAAACTACTAAAACACCACTGCTAATTACGAAAAGGGATAAAAATTATTAACACCCCAAACTATACAGGTTTTTACACTTTGCCACCCGAACTTTGAAACGATCTGATTTGCAACCTAAACTTTACAAAATTTTGCACTTTGGTTAAAATTCAGCATTTACCCTGGTTTTATAAAAGCGATTTGCGTTTACCCTCCGAACTTTAAAGTTGTTGCACTTTGCAACCTGAACGATAAATTTTATTGCATTTTCTATGTTTACTCCCCAAGGTCTTCCGGCCCTCGAAAATGGTATCAGAGCCTAGGTTTATTAAGAACTTTTAGTTAAATTTATTATATTTATGTAATTAACAATTGGTGAGGAGAAATTACTCGAGATTATGGATCCGAACCTATGTCCAAGATATACCCCTTACAGGACATATCGTCAAATATTGACGATGTATGCACAAGGACACCTTGACTAGGTTTCATATTGGGAATACCAACATGAAGAAAAAGAACAGGCAGGAGCCGATGGGGAAACCTTAAGCAATGCAAAATGCGAGCAGAATATTATGGCGATTCTGGATGCTTAACTGCACCTATATGTTCACTTGATGAACCTTCAAGAAACGGTTCATGAAAATTCCCATCGAACAATGATTCCCGATGGAGTACCCGAGTGGAACGAGATACTTCCGACAAATCTAAGTTCTCTCAAGATCTTAGAGAAGTCCGAAGACGGTGCGTAATTATGGCAACCGCCATATTCATCTACTAAAGACAAGTTCATCGGATCTAGAACGGATGGAGACGATGGTGAAATATTAGAAGGAAACTCTTAAACTCATTTCTGGAACCTGGAGGACAGGCCGAGTTCTTCCAGAGGAAAAAAACGTATTGATTTCGAGATAGTACCCTATTTACACCAAAAGGGGAAACCAACCGAAGTTATACGAAAAATGACAGATGAGGAGAAGCTCATTGCTCTAATCAAAGGAAAATCCATCAAAAATTAAAAAAGATGGATATGGAAAAGATGAATCTTAAAGATCTACATGACCTTGCAGAATCCTTCGCAGGATTAGGAATTGTAGATTTAAAGATGAACACAGGAGATGGAACATTGGTCACCTATGATCCAGCAGGGAGACCAATTCCACCACCACCACCAATTAATCCTAACGTCGAAGAAAGTACGGGTTCAAATCATGGAGCTCGGGACGAGAGGACGCCACACGCTGGGGATTTCACGATCGGAAGTGATCCACTTTCAGGGACAGGAGGTCGAAACCCTCTTGCGGGAACTAGACAACCTACTGGAAGGCCGAATGTTTATCAGACACCTTATGGAAGATCGCACCTCGACCCAATACATCCATATGGGTTGATGTTAAATCTGGACATCCCAGATTTTAAAAATAGAGAAGTTCTCATTGATGAATGGGCTTCAACTATGAGAATTTCAGCAGGAACCCTCGATCTTACAAATGATTCATTCATTTTACTCCTTGAAATGAGTCCTGAAGGATCGGTGAAGATTGCCTGGGATATGACCGATGCTAGTACAAAAGGTTCGGTCACATCAGGTGAATCACTTAAAGGAATTGTCGATGGTATGGCAAAACTATTCAAAATCCAGTTCATCAAGACAAAGTTATTTCGAGGATTAGAGGATGAAAAAGAAAGAGATATAAACAAGCCCTCTATAGCCTTGAGTTATATGATATTTGTCATATCGATGAATATATCAAGTTGTTCACCGAATACTGGTGGAAATCCAAGATTGAAGAAAATGAAGCCGCACAACTATTTTTTGCCAAGATTCCGAGTCCCTGGAGAGAAATGCTTATCAGGGAATACAAGGATGGAGCGGAAGTAGAAACTGTGGCCAGAAAAATGTCTTTTCTAAAGGCCAAATTATCTGAATGGTGTTACCAAGCAGCTCTGTACAGGAATTACAAGAGATTAAGAGGAATTAACAAAGCAGTTCATCTATGTTGCGTGGATAATGACATCCCAACAATTGTGGGAGGTCAACCAAGCGCGCACGAGAGAAGAAGAAGGAGCGAAACCATCCATACCGCCGACGAAGCAACAACAAAAGAAACAGGTCTTCATGGAGACCTAGAAGGTTTTGGTCAAAATAGAAAACCCGAAGTTATAAATCAGGGCAAAGACCAGCACCAAGCAGGAGTAGAGCATCATCATCGGGTTCTAATCAAGCAAGTACCGTGAGAAATCCGGGAAGAAGAACTTTCAAAGCGAGCTCATACTAGAGCTAATGAAAGTTTTAAAGATTGTAATTTCTTTGGACATGCGGAGCAAGAGGACATATCTCAACCGATTGTCCGCAAGCGTAAACGAGGAGCCGAGTTGAAGCTACACACCGAAATCGAGGAAGTCGTATATTATCAAGATCTTATAGAGATGTATCAATTTGAGGATATACCCTCAGATGAAAGCATCTATGAAGAAGAAATCTATTCTGGTGATGGAAGTGACTCCAGCTCAGAATCGGAGTGAAGAAGAAATTCTTCAGGAGACGGTCAGGGAGAATATGTCAGGATTCCTCTCTCACACTACAGTTTCTCATAAAACTCTTATGAGAATCATGAAGGAAGAACCAAAGCTTCAAATCTATGATGGGTTTACAATTGGAGCAATGGAAAATGCATTGGATAAGATTGGATTTCGTAACAGAAAACACCAAATTATCCACAGAGTAACAACCGGAGAATTTGCCATTCCGATGGAGTTTACCGGGAACCTGATCGAGATGCAGTTGGTCCTTTACCGAGAAGCCCAGGAGATCAAAAGCACAGTCAAGAGAGAAGTTGCTAACACACTCTCATGGATCCATATCGGAGCCATAAGGGTTATTATTAAAGCAACATTCAAAGAAGGAATAGATTCACCACTCAATCTTGCTATCTTTGACAAGCGAATCTCAAACCTCAAGGATTCATGCCTTGGAGCAGTTACAGGAAATTTGTATGCAGGAAAATTGGCATTTAATGTCTATCCTAGAATTGCATACAATTTGGGAGATCAAGATTTCAATAGAGTTCTAACCCTTCATCAAGATTTCAAAAGAGTCGATTTGATGAAAGAAGGGAATAGACCTTACTCGATTACATACAATATTTCCTATGCTCTCTCGAATACACATCATTCTGAAGTATTCTTGAGAAATGAATTTATTGAAGTCCCAAGAATCTTTGAGGACTTTGCTATGGTGGTTTTACCAGAAATTATTGAGTCTCCAACCATCAAGGAGATCGATATGAAAATACAAGATCAACCAGTCTTCAACAAAAGTCGAAGTCTCAGAGTTGAACCCAGAAGGATGTCTTTCCAACGGGGTGAGAATGGTGGCGATAGCGTTGGGAAGAAAAAAGACCAAGTACAGTTCAACGCATTCCAGATGTTTTCAAAACAGCAGGAGAGCTGAAATGTCCAGAAGGATGGCGAGAAGTTGAAGTAATATTCGACATCACTCAAAAGGATAATATATTCCCTTGTGATGTTCTATATTATCTCCAACAACCAATAGTTGGGAGGTATCAAGGAAGCCTGAAGATAGGTGAAATGGAGTTTACTATCACAAGAGTTGCAGGGAAAATCCCAGAGCAATTAATACTCGGAATTGAATTTATCGAGGATCATAAACCTTGGGAAAGATTACAATAAGGAATGGAGTTCACAGTGGCTGATAAAAGATACAGAATCAGATGACCACTAGTCCATTCTCCATATACATTTCTATCGGAATGTTATATGCTGAATACAAGGCCGAGTATTTTGCTGCCTATATTGATTCAGGTGTCGGAATATGTACTGCAAAGCCAGATGTTTTTCCTAAAGAAATTGGAGAGGATTTACCAGCTATTGCAGGAAGAGATTTCTCTAAAAGGATTCTTATCCTTAATAGGGGAATTAAACAAGCATAAATCATGATCGGAGGCGCAGGCGGTACCCCATGGTACAAGGTGAAAATGCCACCAATCTATTTCCATAATACAGGTGCAGATGTTTTGCTAGGAAACAACTTCTTATAAACATTCAAGCGATTCACACAAGATAATGAGACAAGAAGACTTATTTTCACAATATTATGTGATCATAAGATCATTGTCCAGAGACTGCGGGAAACATTTTACAGAAAAATGCCTATTAATTTTCGCAGCAAGCGTGGTGATGAAGCCAAACTCCGAAATCCAAAAATGGCGGATCGAAGAAAATTTGGTGAAGTTTTATTATCCTATAGACAATTCGGTTCTCGAAAGGATAAGAAGCTTTGGGATTATAACTTGTATTCATTCAGAGTGTAAGGAGAAGAACGAGTTATTCCAGAGGTTATTGCAGAATTAATGTTGAGCCTAATGGAGAGTCCGCAGAGTGACGTAACCCTAGAGGAACAAATATCACTCGAGGATATCAAGAAGAAGATCTAAAGGAATTACAATGAGGATCCTTTGGCGTGGTGGGATAAGAATGAGCTCAAAGCATCCTTAAAGGTTAAACCTAGAAAGGAGTACGAGTTCGTAAGATTCAAATCAATCCTTATGAACCAGGAGGATCGTGAGGATATGCAGAAGATACTTAAGGAACATCTTGACCTTAAGTTAATTTCACCAGGAGTTTCTCCATACAGCAGTCCAGGATTCTTAGTAAAAAATCATGGAGAAATCAAAAGAGGAAAGCCAAAACTTGTTATTAATTACAAGGGTATTAATAACATTTTGGAATTCGATGGATACTACATCCCAAGCAGAGAACATCTGGTTAACTACATCAAAGGAGCCAAGATATTCTCAAAGTTCGATTGCAAATCTGGATTCTACCAGATTAAGATGGAAGAAGAAAGCAAGAAGTTTACAGCTTTCTCTACACCACAAGGACACTATTTTGGAACGTGATGCCTATGGGATTGGCTAACGCACCCCAGATATATCAAAGGAAGATGGATAATCTCTTTAAAGATTATTTCAGTTTCATGTTCGTGTATATCGATGACATTCTAATCGCATCAAAGAACATGAATGCGCATATCAAACATTTGGAAATATTTTCAGATGTTTGTCACAAGGAAGGATTAGTGCTTTCAGAGAAGAAAGTGTTGATTGCAACAAGACAGATTGAATTCTAGGAATTGAGATCGACTTAACGGAATCATCCTACAAAGTCATATTATAGAAAAGATACAGGGATTTCCAGATACATTGAAAGACAAGAAGCAACTTCAGAGTTTTCTTGGAGTTGTCAATTTTGCTGGAATGTTTATAAACAATCTAGCACATTACAGGAAGGTGTTTAGCCCCATTGCTTAAAAAAGATGCAATATTTAAATGGGAGAATGAACATCAAGAAGGAATCAAGCAACTTAAAGAAGTTTACAAAAATCTTCCGAAACTTGCAATTCCACAGGATGAAGATGAATCGGTTCTTTACACGGATGCCGAGTGATTATTTGGAAGCTAGCGATTCTTACAAAAGCCACACCAAACGGAGAAGTGCCATGCAGATATTGCAACGGTCTATTTACAGACAGTGAAGCAACTCGGTGGCATATCAACGAGAAAGAATTCTTTGCAGTCAGAAAGGCTTTCAAAAAATGGCCTTTATTTCTACTGGCTAAAAAGTTTATCTTAAAAATTGATAATTCAAGTGTCAAAGCTTTTCTGAAAAACAAAATTGAATCAAAACCAGAAAAAGCTAGAATACTTAGATGGCAAGTTGAATGTCAATATTATGATTATGATATTGTCATTATAAAATCTCATGAAAATGTTCTTGCAGATTTTCTAACAAGAGATGGAGGGAATTGAAGCTGATTCCATCCTCACAGCCTCAAGACATCTTGGAGACCAGCTGGAAATGCTACTCCGAGAATTTGATACCCTGGTCATTAATGTTGATTTGGCCGAGAAATTACAAAGGAATGATTGGGATAAAGTAACCGATCGTATACGAGCATGTGTCCGGTCTCACTCTCGATTGAGGACGGCATTTCAAAGGCCACTCCTCCGGCCGCTAATAAGCAAACGGAGCGTTTAGAGCGCAGGGCTCCCCAACCTATAGCAGATGATTCAAGTACCTCTAGCACAAGGCTTAAGCTGGCAGAAATGTTGGCCCAAGGAAAAACTGATACTCCGGAGTCAAATCCTGAGTTATCACATCAACCTAGTACGTCCGGGGTAAAGGACGAAGAGATCAATCTTAGGCCTATGATGGGCAATTCTAAGATTGATACTAACGAGATTAAAGTATCTTCTTCTTGGCAGGAATACCAGGCGAGTTGGGAGAAACTGATCACCAGGCAAGGGATATCTCCAGAAAAAATAAAGATCGAACATTTCCCTTAGTCTTCTAACAATAAACTTTCTTTGTAAAATTTTGTTGTGAGTTTATAATTTCCAGAGTGTTTTCAGTTTTTAGTTTTTTAATTTTATGTACAAGAGTGTGATAGCCTTTATGAGAGGCTAAACATGTTTTCTCCTCCCGAAAGGAGATTACTGATGTAATAAATTTTTCTTTAAGTTATTAATAAAATAAAGGCTTTTAACATGTGTTCATAGTGTATTATTGATTTATTCCTTTGAAGAATTACTTATACGCCTGGAGTAGGAAACGAACTAAAGTTGTCTTTGAACGATTCTTTGAAGGAGTCGGATAACTTGCAGATCATCTTCCCTGAGGGTGAGGTTGAACAGTGAGTAGCTGTTTGTCAAACGATCTGGGGGCAATAATTTTTCGACTGGTGGTGTTGCAAACCATTTCACCCGGTGCTGTTTCGGTCAAAGAAGGTATGAATTTTAGGGGATTTATTAATTTTACGGAAGCATGTTGGGCCTGATATGGTCGTAATGAACTATTTTCATTTTCAGTCTAAAGACCCAATTTGTATACAGATAATTTCTTGAAATGAGATATTGATAAAAGCATGGCTTGTTAAGTTTATAAGTGGAAACGACGACATGATCCATTTAAAACCTCTGAATAGAGACTAGATCTAAGTAGGTGTAACAATGCCACGAACAAAGCAAGTTACAGAAAATAAGGGTTCTTATTTCTCGAAAATCCGAAAAACAAATTGATTATGGAGTAAAAATTTAATGTTTATTGATTATTGCAATAAATTTATTATTATGTAGTAATTTGCCACAAATTAGAGTTCAGAAGGATAACTAGAACTATTGTTATTAAAGAATACAATCCTAGGGGTAAAATGGTCCAAAGGTTGCAAAGTGTAACTATTTTCATAGTTCAGGGTGCAAAGTGTTACGAATCAAAATCTAGGTTGTGAAGAGTAAAAAAATGTAAAGTTGGGGTGGCAAATAATAATTATCTCTTACAAAAATGCCATCGGATCCGCGGGTCAGATCCGTTTAACAGAACAGACCCGTTAGACGGTCTGACAGGAGTTTTTGTGATCCCGTTTCTAATGACGGATGGTTTATCATCAAGTCTAATTCCCAATATTACATTGTGTATCATTGCATGATTCATTGGCAGCCTAGATGAGAACAACACCACTTCTTTTGCTATGTTTCTTCCATTATTCATTTACCTCAAATATTCGGTCATTCCCCGAGAAAAGGATCTTGTCAGTATCTATATGAAAAGTTTCGACATCAGGAATCACTTTTAAATTCATCACACTCAATTAAATATTGAAAAGCTCAATTTGAAAAACATTCAAATCGAAAAGTCGAAGCGAATGATGTCACTTAGATAACTCCCAAGCCACATAATCTTCTTTGGGTTGTCACCCTAACTCCAGCCTGTGTATAAAAATGGTATTATAGAGATGGGCGGCACTATTGGCACCCCCAAATTTGATGAGTACACCCACCTTATAAGTTCACCCACCCCCACTTTTTCAAATATGACCCAATTGATGAGTTCACCCCCTTTTTCCAATTTTACCCTTAGTCTTATTTTCCCCCAAAATACACCCTCCAACCTCTCACCTCCCCCACTTTCTCAATTTGAAACAAAAAATACACCCACCCTCTCAAGAGACTATTCTATTCGACGGCAATGGTTAGAGAAATCCAAACATACCGGAGAAGAAGGATGGTTCTTCCCGATGATGATGACGACTTCGTGGATGGTGCACCACCATCCACAACAGGCCGAGACGAGACACCGGCACCGGCACCGGCAGCGGCTCGCGAAGAAAATGACGAGGTATTGTTATAACTCAACTTTTCCTTAAAATAACTTGCATTTTTGTAGTTTGAGTGTGCTATGTAGTTGTATGGGCATGGGTTTGAGATGGGTATAGTTATGGCGCCATTTGGACTGTAAAATTTGAAATATGGAACTTTGAAGAAGACGAAATGGCACGGTCGATGAAGCCCTAGGTGGCACGATCGATTGTACGATCGTGCCACTTAGGCACGATGGCTTAGTCATCGACCGTGCCACCATCGTGCCACTTAGGCACGATGTCTTATTCATCGATCGTGCCACCATCGTGCCACTTAGACACGATGTCTTATTCATCGATCGTGCCACCATCGTGCCTTGATGGCACGATGGCTTTACTCTTGGCACGGTCGATGAATAAGCCATCGTGCCATAGTAGCTGCCAATTTTTTTAGAGTTCTCTATGTGATTTTTTTGATAGTGGTTGATTGCTAATTTTGATTTTTTACTATTTTTCACAGTGGGCTTGGAAGAGGCCGAACTTTATGGCAATAAAGCCGAAGATCAATTTGTATAGCAGGTTGTCGATTCTTGACGACTTAGAACTCGAGTTGCATGATTGCGGGGATTTTGTGTATGAAGAGTTTCGAAAGTCATGTTTTGGTTTTGTATTGCGGATGGACAACCATGCGGTTAGTTGTAATGCCGTCATTCATGCCGTTATTGCGAAGGAGGTTGTTAAGAAAGGTGCAAGGGACGAATTTTGGTTTCGGATTGGAAACCGTTTGATTCGGTTCTCCAAATATGAGTACGCTTTAATTACTGGGCTATCCTTTACTCCCACCACATTTAATCCGAACACCAACCACGTGCCGCCTCCCAATGGTCTATGTAGGCACGATCGTAGTATGCGACCGTGCCACCATCGTGCCATTTGACAGTCAACTTAACAAAATACCTGTAACAAATGTGCCACCTTAAAACAAGCATTTCGACAAAGAATCACACCAATTAAAAACACATGCATTTCCAACAAAGTTCTTTAACTTATCCAATACATAACAAACAAATAATTCTAACCTAAGTTTATAGTCTCCGTACTACGGACAATGGGACTGCTTTCCTACACTTCCACTATACAATTCAAGTTGTTTAGTATACAAATTCTTCCAATTTCTTTGCACATTCATGGCGATAATTATTCCATGTTGCGACCACGGGAGGCAATGGGTGACCGCCACTCAAGAAAACCTACAAATGAAAAAAAAATGGTTATTGTAGTTGAGACGAGACAAATTACTCAATTTTTTAGTTACCTCTATAAAATGGTTATTGTTCACAAATCCAACACAAATTAGCTTCAGGTGAGCAATTGCGCGCTTACGTCAGTAATGGTAGATATGTGAGGGACATTCACGATCCAAACACACAAACGCAACATTGTAAAGCCGACGCAACCAAGTGACCCATCTCGGGTAAACAAAACCAATGTTTCTTATGCGCTGTCTCGTTATAGTAGTTGAGACGAGACAATATTTTGTCAACACTACCATGTTTGACGAATACATGATTGTACAACCCTTGGTTTTCGTTCAACTCATGACATAGGTCTCCTCGAACCCGACCCCATGAATCTTCACCGTATCCAGTAGTCTCGCTACGACACGGAAACCACAATGACCATCGCTCACAACATCCTTAGTACCAATAATATGTTGATGTAAACGAGTTGGAAGTTGCTCCATAAAACCACTAATGGTCACTTTCTGGTCCTTTTGACGCACAACCTATTGAAACACAACATGAAGAACAAGTGGGACATTATCAACAAATATGTCATGTGTACATGCACAAATAAAAGACACGATATTTACGGTAGCTTTTGCCTCGGCATCGAAGAGAACATAGGTTGATTCGATGGACCAACATTAAAGATTACTTCTTCACATGGTGAACAACTATCTTTAATAGACTCGACATATTCGAACTTACTCGGGTCACGTTTGGTTGATTTGGATTGTTTAACCTTTACGGACTTAGGACGACCACGTGTGCGGTCGCATCTTGTGCTCAATTAGTGAGGTTGTTCTTGGATTCGTAATCTCCGTAATTATTTTCAAAATTAATAACCTCTCTGATTCGGGTGCTTGTTCAAATTTGGTGAAAAGATCACCAAAACACTGAGTCCATCGAGACCCAATTTCGGGCCCAACTCCAACTTCGTCTTTGCTAGTCGGTAATATATCTAATTTTCGCAAAATGAAGCCACTTGATCAAGTGGAATTGGCTTATCCAAACTCACATATTCGGAAAGTTCATGAGCACATGGGAGTCCGCACGTCTTTCTCAATACACAACCACACAACAAAGGGTCTACGCTACCCTCGGCTACACGATGCATTTCAAGATAGATCAAATTCGATGCATGTATAGACACCATACCTCGTAGTGATATAAATACAATCGATTTGTATTTATGTAAGACTACATTCTCGCTCTTCTCAAAGAAGAGCGGTGCATGTGTGATGTCTCGGGAGGGTGTGAATGCATTTCCCAACATGTCTCGAAATTACCCCGACTAGATGCTGTTGTCTTTTCAATCGCATGGTGACTCTCCGCCCTATAATGATTTTTCAAACAATATTATATTAATTTTTAGGATTGTATATGATATAACATAAACGCAATGATGAGCACAATAAAGTAAATTACCTATTTGTTGTGGTGTTGTCGAAATGCATGACATTATTCGGCCCAGCGGAACACAAATCTTTCTTTATACGGCCCCATCCATTGCTCCATTACATATTGTACTACGGTAATTTGGATATTCACAAAATTCTCGATCGCAATCTCCTAATTATGTCATAAAATGATTGCTCGAGAATCTGCGATGACCAATAAATTACAATAGAGGTTAAAAGATTCCCACTTCTCTTTTGGGCCAATATTTTTTGCGGTTTGCCAAAATGTTCCTACTAATGTGCCACCGACAGAGAAAATGTCTCAAGTGGGAAATGTCGTCTCTATTGCATTCATTAGAGCTAATTCTCTATCGATAATAATCACATTTGGCGGGGAAGATGGGTCCATCAATGATTTTAAGATCGAGCAAACCCATATGTAATTATCTTCCGCTCGTACTCCGTATATAGCAAATCGCAATACAAAATGTCATATGTGTCGATGTCACACCAACAATCTCCAACAAAGGTAACTTGTACCTATTAGTTTTGTATGTGCAATCCATAAAAATGATACTCAAAAAAGCACGCAACAACTTAACGCTTGTAGGGTGAGCAAATAATATATCCTTCACGGTGTTACTCGTCTCGCAACGTCTATGATGATAGAAATATCCATGCTCCTTCAATTTATGCATAAGTTGTTGCATTTGAGATCGACCATCACGCTCGACAACTCTATTCTTCATACGGGCATTGTAGATAGTCCGTATGGTGGACTTATTATCTTGAAACTTATTTTGTAGACCAAACAAAATGTCCTTCGGCCGAGTATTAACATGTGACATATCCAACACATATTCTTCCTCACTTTTTGATAATCGACCGGCATAAGAGTGACCCTCCAAATATTGTGCAATTGGATGATTATGCACACCACATTCAACATTTAGTGACCATTCTCCTTCAATTGTTACTTGCCGGCCCCTCAAACGAAATGGGCAACCACATTTCTTAGTTCGCATTCTCTCTTAGAGACTTTTTTAAAATTTCTTAGCATCATTTTGTTCGACATCTCTAGTCTTTTTTTGAATCACGGTAATGCCCACTACGTTCACAAGACAAAAATATCCGAGGTCTTTTCTTTCCTTGACCACCGTCCGACCTACTTATTACAATTACCATGTTGTGCTCATGTCCTCTCTCACGCACCCAATCAAATAATTTATCCCGAGAAACAAATAACTCATACGTCGTGAATACGTGTGTGTAATCAGTAACAACACCAAGCTCTTCAACATTCTCATCATTCTTGGAAGGACAAACAACACTATTTTCCGTAGGCAACGATGCCATACCCTATTAAAACAAAATCAACAAGACCAAAAACAAATCGGTCAAATGGCACGATCATGACCATGATCGTTCCACCTTTGATCGTGTCACATGGCAATATGGCACGATCATTGAACATGTGATCGTGCCATATTGCCGCGTGGCACGATCGGCGTGATGATCGTGCCATCTTTGTTGATCGTGCCAATCGGCGGAAAACAATGGTGCAGGTGAAATATCGAACGGTAAAAGTGGATAAATTACATAATTTTGGTGATAACAAGAAGATACTTACAATATTTGGATGAATCAAATCTTTGTTGTCCATTTAAGTTGTTGTGTTGGTGTCGAAAAAACTAGGGTTTATGAGAACAAGGTTTAAGTTTTTCTCAAGAAAGAAGAATAAGAAGAAGAAGAATGTAGCTGAAGGATGTGGGTGGGTGTGTTTTAGTAGATTTAATTGAAATGAATGATGTGGGTGTATTTAGAGATTGGGGGGGTGTATTTAGAACTTGGCTTTTTAGTAAGGGTATTATAGTCTTTTGACTTAATGGCATTTTTGAAATTTTAGAAAGTGAGTGTACTTATCAAATTTGGGGGTGCCAATAGCGCCACCCTATAGAGATTGAGAAACTTAGAATAATTTTTTGAAAAAATAAAATATGAAACAAAACTTGACTACTTGCAATTCATGCAAGCCTCTTGTTCATACAAAACTTTCCCTAATAAACTCTTGCTCCCACGCCCTTTCACTTTTACAAATTTCAGGTTGAAAATAACAACTACAGTCATTTTTCTAAATCCCTAATGAAATCCTAATATTCAACACAAAAACTAAATAAGGATAAAATTATAGGCCAAACAGACATTTTCCAAACCCCTATAACGAAATTATAATTCTCTACACAAAATTATAATCCGTAA
Source organism: Rehmannia glutinosa (assembly GCA_016081115.2). NCBI lineage: Eukaryota > Viridiplantae > Streptophyta > Magnoliopsida > Lamiales > Orobanchaceae > Rehmannia > Rehmannia glutinosa. The sequence continues at coordinate 198,391 of JABTTQ020001197.1, forward strand.
TGAAAGCTGAGGGTGATGGCTTACTAAGCGAAGCACTGAGCAAAGAGGAAACCATTTGGTTCTTGGAAGAGGACTTTGTTTGAGTGAAGTGATAAGAAAACTAACGGTCATAAATGTGAAGGATTTCATTCGCAAAAGAATAGTATTGACTGGAATTATACGGCTGCAAAAATAGTCAAAGATAAGTGAGCCCATTTATTAGGCTTCAAGGTCAAGGTCCCTCGCCCTGTCTATGTATTTTGCATTAAACATTTTTATATATTCCTCTTTCAAACAGGCTAATTAGAAGACAATATTTCATTCAAAGATGAATATTAACACAACTATAAATTAACTAAAGTCCCTCAAACAAAATCAAAGATAGTGATCAGCCAACCTTATTTATTTGCAAAAGAAAAAGAAACAGCGACTATAGAGCAAGCCACATTAAGGCTTGACAGCATAAAACATATCTGAAGGATCATTGTTTCTTGAATATAGAAAATCCGAACAAAAGATGCAAGTACAAAACTCTCACAAATGAAAAAACTTGTTAAAAAAACATCAGAGACACATATAACTATCTTCAGGTTACTGTCGAAAACGTGCATGGCGACGACAATCATAACAGAAGGCAATCTCACATTCCTTAGATCCTCGATTAAATAATAAAATTTTCTCGACCACATCAAATTTTTCTTTCGAACCAATACGATGTATTTCCATCCTCTTCAGGACTCGAGCATTCCTCAATATAAATCTTACTATGTTAAACTCTTGCTCTGTACACACGAATCCATCAATTATTACAGTTGTAAGCGAATATAACAGGCATGCACGCCACTTTTCCATGGTTTCCATCGGGTTTTTCGGATCATTATCAGCACATTCTAGGAATTTTACTAGGAGACGCCAATCAGCAGAAACTTCAAGTTCGGTTAAATTTTGAAACCTTACATACGGATCAGGCTTTGAAAAGTCAATAAACTGCACACAAAAAAAGAAAACAACTTTAAAACCACAAGACAGAACATAAGAACAAAGATTAAATTAGATGACGAAAGATCAAATACATACCTCATCACTACTTGATAATTTTAGGCACTTCACATTACAGAGACTATCAAGAAACTTGAACACACATCGAGTATAGATAGAGTAGTCTACTTCCAACGAATAATACTTGAAATGGATTTCTGCTTCAATTAAGGAGGTTAGCGGCGAAAGTGACATCTGCTCGTACGAACAATCATATACCTTAAGATATCTAAGTGCCGGAGCATTTATCTTTACCCTATAATCAGGGTTGTCAAATTCGAAACTTTCACACGGAAAATTGACCTCGAGACTTTTTATTGTGGGTGAAGATATATTAAAGCAACCCAAATCTTGATCCGCAATTTCATCAATGATTAACTCCTCAAGCATTGGACAACCAGAAAGCAAGTGAAGGATGGCTTCATCAGTCCCATATTTAACATAATATAGACCAAGCTTCTTAAGGCTAGGCAAATATATGTCGCCACTAGAGGGGATGCCTGCACAATTATGGATCGTCAAATTGACAACGGTTTTGCAGGTGAAGAGGCATTGAGGCAACCTGAGACATCTATAATTGAGATTAATATCAAAATATTGGACATTGCGCGATATAACAGTGCTAATCCATGTCTCAGTTTCATGTTCGCTGCAACTATCATCATAATTGAGGCGGCACGTATTTATGCGTTGCGCTTTATTTCGCAACAAAACACGTGTGATGATTTCCGGAGCATGATTTTTGTCCGTGAAATCTCCATTTGCAATATCTATATTCGGGACATGAGTCCACAGAAGCCTCCATCTTTTAGCTAGAATGCTGGTTGCCACAGAGAACTTAGTTGGAAGAAAACTGAGAATGTGACATATAACGTCGTCTGGCAAGTCGCTAAGTATATCAATTGAGGGCTTATTTTGCTCCCCAGAAGCTTTGATGCGCTTTCTCTCCATTACAGGACTCAGACTTCAAACTTTAATCCGATGAATAACGCAAGATAATTGTAAAACATAAACCTCGACTTAAACCAACCATTATATATGTAGTAGAAGAACCATTAGGTAATAAGGTAATAGATATCGACAAGGATTCTACTTACTTGAAAATATCCAGTTTTTTTTTTTTTTTTGCGTTATCCAATTTAGATAACGCAAATTAACACCTGTCTTTAATCCGATTAACATGAATACCGACAAGAGAATTTAAACCATTATATATGTAGTAGAAGAACCATAAAGTAATAGGGTAATATAATATCGACAAGGATTCTACTTTCAAGAAATCCAATTTTGATAAGATTCTTTTTATACAAAATTAGAGTTTGTTTAGGACTCAAACTGAAAAGGGTGTCTCAGCCCCTTCATGCTTTCAGATTAAACTGGTGCACATGGCAGAATCAATTAGATGATTTTTTTCTCAATAATTTTACAATGGAATTTTTCAAGATGTATATAAAGTTTTCTTTAGAAGAAGTAATTTAGGAATAGTTTTCACGCACATTGTCTCAATAATTATTATTATTAATAATAATAATATTATTAACCTTTTCCGTTTGAAGTCGCTAATTATATGGCCTTTTTTATTATGCCATTTCTTTTTATTTTAAAATAAATTAAAGTATATTTTCCCTTCACCGTTTTTATTAATTGTTTATTTTATTTTATTATGAACTAAAATCGGCGCCATTCATACCGTGTTTGTCAAGTTTGTATGTCTTAGCAATTAGAGGAAATTACACTAAATCCCCTGTATTATTCACCATTTTACACTTTACCATATAAACTATTTTTTGTTACACTTTATCATACGAACTATGTAAATTTTGGCACTTTTACCCTATGTGGATAATTTTGACCCTAAAATTTTATTTTTCTTAGAATAATAAAAATTATTCAGTATGGTCATCATGTCAATCATGTTATTCTATATAAAATTAATTTTTCTTAAATTCATACCTTGTTTTAATGAAATGTTCTTAGGTATTCTTATTCGATCACTACAAGAAAACAAGGGAATTCCAACGAAAAAAATCCATTGGTATTTGGCCAATTTGCGTTGGAATTATCGATTCCAACAGAAATTCCAATGGAAAAGTACCATTGGGATAATGGCCGTTGGAATGACAAATTCCAACGAAAATTCCTATGGAAAAAATATTCCAACAGTACCAAATGGTTTTGCTTATCGTTGGAGTCTCTGTTGGAATTTTCCAACGGTATGCCGTATCATTGGAATTTTGAAAATTCCAATAATTTTTTATACCGTTGGAATTATTTCCTTGGAATTTGATTGTTTTTTTGTAGTGGATTTTGGGGTTGGTATTCAACATGACGAAAAAAATCAAAAAATTGCAGCGAAAAGAAAAATCGCCACTAACTTAAGACATTAATAAGCAATCTTAAGTATTCGTCACTAACCAATTAAAAAAATAATAATATAATTTTAATCAATTAGCGATAAAAATATTCGTCACTAACCAAGAATACTCAACTACATTCCATTCAAATAATGTATAAATTTAAGAGATTATTAATGTATTATATGGAAGGATGATGTGTTGGTTATTATCGCACTGAATAATTTTTATTATTTTGAGAATAATAAAATTTAAGGGGTAAAACTATCTATATAGAGCAAAGTGCAAAACTTTACATAGTTTCATATGGTAAAGTATAACAAAAAATAGTTTATATGGTAACGTCTAAAAACGCGAATAGTTAAGGGGTTTAAAATTATGAAGAATCGTGTAATCATCATATCAATGATGATTTCCAATAATTATATGATAAATTGTTAATTCATTATCTAATGATTAGTCTTCATTTATATAATCATTTGATATTAACATACAATCCTACCAAATCCAATTATTCAATATTATTAGATACATAATTAAATAATTATTATATATACTAAACAATTAAACAATTTTATAAATATAATTGTTATATTTATAAATTATTTGTTATTTGTGATGCTTATATAATATTATATATTATTAATTTATACAAATAATATATATCTTAAATAATATTTCTCAAATAATACACACAAACCAGAAGAAAATTTAGAGTTGATAATTTTTAACACGACGTGAAACCTAACATGTTATAAGGTGGTTCAAGTTTGAATCGGGTTGAATTGGAATAACACGAATTATAAATAGGTGGGGTTAAGATCAACTTAAAATAACATGATTAACCAGTTTTACACGGTTGTACTTTTATTATGATGGTTCTTGCAATTGATTAATTGAACATGTCATTTAGCATAATGATTCGATTTAAAAAAAATTATCAAATGTATGTAAATATAATTTTCGGATAGTGCACTCAGATATAAATATGTATGGTTTGAAAAAAATTTAAAGATATATATTATTAGTATAAAATATTATATTGTTATGAACATTAATCAAATGTTCAATAAATAATTCATTATGTACGGGTACGGCTATATTATACGTACATATAGTAATGTCACTATTTCATCTTCTTATTTCTTGTGCTCATATTACATTGAATGCGGGTAAGTAGAAACAGATGAAGAAGCATTACTTTCCATGTCTCTATAGTATGTATTAATCAATATTAAATGTTTCATACATCTAGATATAAGTTTTAAAACACAATAGACTCAAATGATAGATGACTATAATACACTTGCTATCAAGGCCGGAGCCAGCACCCGAAAGTGGGGTGGGCCGGACCGAAAACACGAAAAACAATCATATAAGCTCTAAATTTTTAAAATAGTAAGCAAACTCAACTCAAGTGTATTACAAAGCTTGAAAATGCTCAAAATCTAATATATTAGGCTAAAAAGTTAGTTGGACTCGACGATTTTTTACTTTAGCAAATTCATCAATAAGAGAGTCTATATCTATCGTGCTAACAAGTTCTCTTTCAATAAAAATTGTCAAACTATCAGCAAGAAAATCATCATTCATCTTGTTGCGAATCGCAGTCTTCACATGTTTCATTGCCAAGAATGCTCTTTCGGTCGTGGCTGTAGAAACAAGCAATGTTAACACGAGACGAATCAATCTTGTTATCATTTTGTAGTCCTCCTCTTTTCTTGTTTCCACCAACTTTTCACACAAATTTGCAAGAGTGGACACTTGAAATTGAGGATTGTGAACTACATGAGCATGGTAAAATTGCAATTCACTCATCAAAGCATTCATCTCACGCTGCTCAAAATCATCCGGATAAAATTCCACAGCCAACTTATAGATATTATCTGCATTAAATGATTCGAAGGAATTTTTTGGATCCAATGCAACACTCAACTCAAGTAGTCTAATTGATGTCTCATTAAATCTCGAGTTCAATTCTGCCAATTGAAAATCTATGCACTGATTGAAAAATTCAAAGTGATAATAATGTTCAACACTCATGTGTCTCCGCCCACGACCCATATTGTTGTTCATATCGGGTATAGTGATTTCATGTTTTAAGCAAAAACCTTCTGTTTTCTGAAGCAATTTCACCCACTCTTTATCTCTCAACTCCTGAAGAAGAGTTTTTGTAGTTGAGACATATCCAAGTGCAGATAAAATATCAATAGATTCCTTTTGAAAAGCTTGGCAAAGAAAATCAGTTATCCGCATAACTGCCCTCATTAAATGCAACCCAAACACAAAATTAAAACTCTTAATACTTGTGCAAGCACCCTCAGCTTCATTTTGAGCTTTGGAATTTGGACCATTACAAGTGATGCGCTCAAGATACATTGCAAGTTGCAGCGTACATTTCTATCATACTCATAACATAATCATAATGAGAACTCCAACGAGTAGTACCTGAATGGTGTAAAGATGACATTTGATTAGCCATACTTCTTATATGAATCAAAATATAAAATATTTGATCAAAACAACTGCAGAGTATTTGAAAAAATAAAAATCATCAATTATTTATGTTATACTCCAATTTCATTCATTTGCATAACAAGATAACAATTATAATTATACTCCAACAATTTAACATAAATTCTGTCTTTGTTCATCCATAGACAGTGAGACCATATTTATAATTCTCTCAATAAAATTTTAATATATAAATTACATAAATCAGTTCAACTAAAAAAATACACAAATTAATTGCAATTACTACTAATCAAGCTTTTGAATTCAACTAATTGCAAGCTACACAAATTAGGGGCAAATCCATAAAATCCATTCAATTCATTTCAATCCATCTAGCCTAATAACCTATCCAATTATCCCAACCATACTAGTCATCCCCACCAATTTTTTTTTTTTTTTTTTTTGAAAACGTCATAATTCCCCACCAATTTGTTACCCATTTAACAAGCAAAAATCACATACTTTAATTACTCTACACTTCGATTTCCCAGAACCTTCACACACATACAAGAAATAAATAAATAAATCAAAATGACCAAATTTGAAAAGTAAGCATAACCCTTTGACCATTTTCTCCCCCAGCCCCCTCATTCGTGTTCATTACTCCCCGCAATCAATCCGATACAGAGAGAGAATCAACTATTCAATTTTTAAATCAACTTAAACAATCATACCTGAAGCTGAAAAATTGAAGAAGAAGAAGAAGAAACTCCTTGCGCCTTTTTCGCTGCTGCCACCCGTTCGCTTAATCCTTCAGCTTTAGGTTTTGTAAAAATTTTCGTGAGTCTGCAATTAGACTTGCAGAGATGCTGATGGTCCATGGACATTGGTCTTTTGGGCTTTTTCTCTCTTTTTTTAATTTTAATTAGTTTAATGGGTCTTTAATGATTTTTCTTTTTATATTTAATATGGTTCACTTCTTTAGTTTAACATTTGCACTGGGCCACAATTTGAAGTGCACTGGGCCAGACTTAAGGAATTCTTGGGTTGGTTATAATTTTTTATTTTTTTACCATTAGTTGTAATTTTTGAAAAAATGGGTTGGGCCCTGGCCCAGCCCCTCCTCCGCCATTGCTTGCAATGCTATGGTAGATTACAAATGATAGATGACAATAATACACTTGCTATGGTAGATAGCGATGATATGATGACACGATAGACTCAAATGATAGATGACATAATGGTAAAATGGTTGAAATAGGTTGGCACGATGACTTAAATGAGATTACATGATGGTACGATAACTCAAATGGGATGGCACGATGATATGTCCATAATGACTCAAATTGAATGGCATGATGGTTAGTGTCACAGGGATATTTATACCACATAAATTTTCGCACCGCGCGCACCCACCTATGCGGCCGGATTGCCTTGCACAACCTGTCAGCCGTAACACTTTCTTGCCAACACTTGTGTTTTCCACGGTTTCCACTCACCGTTCACTCGTGTTTTGCCCAAGGAGTGGAACTTTGAGTTCTCAGCCAACCGTCCCAATGTTGCCCCAAAGAATTCCTACACAACGTACACACACAAGCACGTTGCAGAAACGTATAGCACACACGATTTATGGGGTTCACCCCCAACCTTGCAATATTATTACCACAATAATGCACAAGGAGGACCAAGGTTGCACATAACTCAAACTACCAAAATCCATGCACCTTTGACCCTAAATATAACTAGATCTATGCGATTAACAACCCCAACTAGCTAGGCAAAATATGGCCAGGCCCTGGCCTGCAACTTGGCACAAGCTACCCACACTTATTGCCATGTGTCGAGCGGTTTTGGCCAACCGCCCACACATGCCTTGCACATGATGTGGACCATTAGCACAATATATTTATAACCATCCATCAGTTGTCTGCAACCGTCCCAGAACAACCCATACATGTCCGCAACTGCTACCACAACTGCCTGGGACCACCCTACGTAACTACCCATGACGTAAGCATGACCCAACAATCGCCCCACGACCGTGCTCGGTACCGGACGTAGTGCTCGCGCGTCCGTCTTTCACCAAGTCGCGCCCAAGACTGACCGCACACTACTCTCCCCTGCCGAAGGAACTCGCACATCAAACCAATGAAATTGAGCCATCTTACGCAATGTGTGCCCAAGGTCCAGCTCCTTGTGCACACCATCCGGTCATCGCCCTATACAATGTCCGAACATGCCCAATGTCGCCCACCGATCATCGAATCGACTCCCAAGCATCAAGCCCTAGCTAGTACCTAGAGCATTTTTCGCACATGCTCGTCACCCTTATGTCGCACATGCCCGCAAATGTCCCGCACATCCCCATAATGTACGACTTCATTGTCCGATTGCCAACAAACAAGCTCACATATCTTTAAACCGACACCGTCGTTCATCTCGTATCGCCCCCATGATCGAAAATATCTATACCGACTTTTTTCATTGGCCGTCGGTTTGGTGCGTCGCTTGAGCTCGATGAGCTTCCCAGGGATGCCCTGGACCTATAACGCCAAGCTTGGCTAAGCCCTCAAAGGTCTGTCTCGGCTCTTGGCTGCCCACTATAGGACGTCGTATGGGAGGGGCCTCACTAACTATTGGGAAATTATTTTGTAAGATTTTGATGAATGCCATGTAAAACTTAGAATAGGAAGTTGGCACCCCATTTTTGTTGTAAATCGCATTGTAATAGATAGGGCTGGTCGAAGTGAGTTAAGTCGCCTATGCCTAAACATGTAAGAAGACAAACCGGAGACTAGAAGAAGAAGACTCGATGAAGGTGCGGTGAGATGCGGTGAGTGAAGTATCATCAAGTCAACTCAAGACCAAGTCTCAAGTTGAAGAAGTGAGAAAAAGTCATCAAATGATTGGAAGTCGACTAAGTCACCTGGGGATGTTAAGAAAATGCGATCAAGTCAAGACAATCGAAAGAGATCCGTTGTACGTAAATCAAGAGAATTACTTAAACAAGTAATACCTCCATCTTGCTTTCTTGAAGTGTTCGGTTCGAGGAAGTGTGCAAAAGGAATAAACCAATGGGAAGCACTCGCACCATGTCGAACTCAAAAAGTGAAGAATCATTCATACGAGGAAATGGAAATTCAAGGATCGCAACAAGACAAGCCAACGACCACAAGTGACTTACGAAAATAAGCCTATCTCTTGGGCAGATTTTTGAAAGATCACTATAAAAGGCCGAGGAATAACTCGAGAGAAGGTTACAGAACCACGAACATTCAAGCAAACATTTGAATCAGTAACCTAAGATATTCACAAATCATTCAAGATCAATCCTCAAGCCTACATTACGAAGGAAATCAATCCAACACTCACCTGTGAAGGAAAGATAACTTCAATCGGTTGAAGAGGAAATTTTTGAAGAATCAAGGGGTCTACATTCCACGGAGGATTGTAGGAAGGTTCAAGGTCGAACCATCTCAAGTTTTGGAGGGCTTCGTGATCAAATCCAAAAAGCTTGAGCAAGTGGGTCATAGTAGCAAGGCAACCGCCTGTGAAGAAGTTCGAGTCATACGAGAAGCCAACTGCGTGACAAGGCATCTCCGATCGAGTCCTAAAGGATCAAGTCATTTGTGTGGTGATCAAGACTTGTATCCGGACTATTAACCACTCGTATATTGATCAATACTTAGTGGATTCCTCCGGGGAGTTGGAGAAGAGAGGAGTAGAAGAATTACCCCATCTTCGAACCTCTATAAAAACTTATTGTGTCATTTACATTTCAAAGACTTTAATTTCTCGATCTTATTTTATCTCGCTAATAAATTTGCTATCCAATTGATAATCAACTGAGTGCTAAAACCAAGTATTAAAACAAACTTAACCAAATTCAAGGGTGTTAAGTCTTCCAAAAAAACAAATCACAAAGAGTTAAGTCTTTAGTCAAAACAAATTGAGTTACTCTATCAACAACTCGAGTCAGTGTTGAGTGACTAACTCTATTTGATTAACTAACTTAGTTGTCCATCAAGGATACTGGTGTGAAGTATTAACTCGAATATTTAAAAGGACTAATTTGAAAAGTTGGTAAGGTTTATTCAACCCCCCTTCTAAACCTTACACTCACACCCCTTGGGACCTACAAGTGGTATCGAGCGGTTGGTTCATTGAGCCTTCTCGTGACCGGTTCCGAACTAGATCTCCAAATTTTTCAAAGTCTGTTTTAGTACTTAATTTTTCAAAACTCTTTTTACCATAAAAAGTTATTATCATGGAAACAAATTTGACACGCATCCCTATGTTCACAATTGAAGAATTTAATGATTGGAAAATTCGATGCGAGGCTCACCTATCAAAGATTACATGATGAGATGTGGATAGTGATAGAGGATGGACCACCGCAAATTTTAAAAGTGAACACAACTATAAGGAGAGCTACATCCGAAGGTGAAGAGGATGTCGCTCCCGGCATCATGGTTGAAAAACCAAGAGCTGAATGGACAAATGATGACAGAAAAAGATATAACTTGGACAATGTGGCCAAGGACATTCTTTATAAAACCTTGGACAAAGCTATGTTCAACAAAGTCAAATCATGCAAAACGACTAAAGAAATGGGACAAGCTAACATTGATTTGTGAAGGCTCGTGAGCAAATCAAGGAAAATAAACTATCTGTTCTTTGTACAAAAATTTGAAAATTTGAAAATGCTTGCAGGAGAGACCTGGATGGATGTTGGATGCTCGGTTCACGTAAATTACCAACGAGCTATCTCGCACTTGGAAAAAAGAATATACACGAAGGAAATGTGTATGAAGATTCTAAGAAGTCTCGGTGAATGGGAAATGAAGGTCATGGCACTAAGACATTCCATGGACCTATCCAAGACATCCAACCATGAGCTATTCTCGGATCTCAAAGCATACGAATTTGAGCCGAGAAGAAAAGACCAGGAGGAGTAGTGCCCAAAACAGCTTGCTCTAATTGTTAAGGATGGCAAGAGAGCCGAGGTCAAATAAGTCATTGACCAAGAGAAATAGCCCACGATGGTTAAAAGGTTTAACAAGTTCTTTAATAAGAACTACAAGAGAGGCAAGGAGAATCCTCCGAAGACACTCGGCTCCCTCCAAGTCAAGGGAAGATAGGCCAACCAAGAGAGCGAGAACATCAAAAAGTTGAATATCAAAGGGTGACAATCCAAGAATGGAAAGAGTTGATCAAAAGGTTGAAAATCTATGTCAAACCGCAGCAACCAGGTCACTATGCCATTAATTGCCCATATCTGTAGTCAACAAATACATGAATGAAGAAGAAAGAAAGGTCTTGAGAGAAAGAAGACAAGAAAAGAAAAAAGCAATGTTGGTGCGCAGAGATCGCCGAGACAAAGCCAAGTCAAGAGACACAACCGATTCGAGAGTAGTGAAGCCGACTACTCAAGTGACTACGAAGAAGAAGCCTTGATGTTTAATGGCCAAGGAACAAGACCAACTCGACCAAGAAGATGAGGTACACTCTAATTCATCACACTCAGATTCTAGTGATAGTGACTATGACACACACATTTCATCACCCATTGATCTTTATGATTCATTAGGAAAAATGATGAAAGACTTTGAACACATTAAATCCTCACACACACTACTAAATGAGGAAAACAAAGATACTCAAAAACCAAAACTCACAGGTGACTAAGGAGCCGAGTACTCTAAGTCAAATAGTCGATGAGAATGAAAGTCTAAAGACCGAAAATGCTAAGCTAATAAAGCAGAGATAGCCGCTATAGAAAAGAGGGAAAATGACCTCAAAAATGTGATTGCCTCATTCACTAAGGCATCTAAATCATTGGATGATCTTATTATGAGTCAAAGAGAATGTGGAGACAAGACAGCTTAGGATTTAATTCCTCTGTGCTATGTCAAGCTCCAAAAGTGATTTTGGAAAAAGTATCTTCAAGTAATGAAGTATCTCAAAATCCAAAACTCCAAATGGTGCACACACATTTATTCCAAAGCACAATCACAAGCAAACGGCCTTGGTTATAAAGGAAAAGAAAAACGGCCCGAGTTGAGTGTCTTTGAGAGGACAGTGAGAAGAAATCCACCGAGTTCCTCAAAGCAAACTCCAAATAGGAAATACTCAGAAAGAAGAAACAGAGCTACCAAAAACCCTTAAGTTCTATAAAAGAAACACATATGAAGGGAATGGTAGAGAGTACCCAAGCCAAGCCGATTAGAATAATGTGAACTATCAAAGAAAGACCTATGGAATATAAGCCCAAATGGGAAAGGCCTAGAACTCAAGAAAGGCCATTCCAAAGGTATAAGAGCTTTCATCAAGACACATATGCACCTAGGCACTACACTCAGAGATATCACAACCACCCAAAGAAGGCAATTGCTAAAACACATACAGGACATACGACAAAAGAGACGGATGTATGAACCTAGAACCCCAAGCAATTTGCCAAAATTAATTATGATTATGGCATCGATAGATGGCAACCCCTGAGTCAAATCATTTGGCTATAGGTTGGTTGGATCATCTTACAATACTAACCCCTCGGGACCTGACAAGTATGGGTACCTAAAACTTGATTTCCTTGATTGCGTGTTCAAGGAGTAAAGTGAGTGCCAAGGAACCTGGTACATGGATAGTGGTTGTTCCGGACATATGACAGAAACAAGAAAAATCTGTCAAAATTCAAGGAAGTCGAGGTGCAAAAGTCATATTTGGAGGAAATGAAGCTCGGGAGAAATAAGAGGCATTGGATCCATCAAGAAAAATAGATTAGAAATCACAGATGTTGCATATGTTGAAGGACTCAAATTCAATCTACTAAGCATTAGCCAACTCGTGACAAAAGGCTATAATGTTGGATTCAACATGGGTATATGCCAAATCAAGGACATGAATCCAATGAAGTTGTGTTGCAAAGATACTGACAAAAGAACATGTATGTGGTAGATTGGTCAATCGCAACACCAAGCACTTGTCTACTAGCAAAAAGAGCCGAATCAAGTTGTGGGGTGCTGTGGCAAGAAAGAGTCACCTGAATTTCAAAACAATTAACAAGCTTGCCAAAAGCAATCTTGTGGAAGGACTTCCAGACTCAGTATACAAGAAGGAAAGTGTATGTGATGCATGCCAGATGGGAAAGCAAATCAAATCATCATTCAAAGAAAAGACATGTCCATCTTCAACAAGAATATTGACCTGCTACATATGGATCTATTTGGTCCAGTTGAACCAGCTAGCATAAGTGGGAAGAAATACACCTTAGTGGTAGTAGATGACTACTCAAGGTATACATGGACAATATTCATGTGTGAGAAGAAAGAAACTCTGCAGAAACTACCACACGGTGATGAAGAGGATTCAAAATGAGAAAAGTCAAACCATTATCAAAATAAGATCTAATGAGGAACCGAGTTTGTCAATGGTATAATAACTCGATATTGTATTGAAAATGGTATTGGTCATGAATTATCTCAGCAGCAAAGATCGCATGTGAGAATGGAGTTGCGAGAAAGAAGAATAGAACTCTCAAAAGAAGCAAAGCAAGGACCATGTTAGTCAAGCGGGGCTACCTAAAAGAGTTTGGGTCAAGCAATAAACATAGCATGCTATACTCAAAATAGATGCATGATAAGCAGACGGTGACAAAGACTCCCTATGAGATTTGGACAGGGGAGAAAGCCAAGTGTTGCATACTTTAGAATATTTGGATGCAAATGCTTCATCCATAACAATGGCAAAGATAATTTAAAGGCTTTTGATGCTAAAAGTCGATGAAGGTATCTTGGGATACTCGGTGAAAGCAAAGCCTACAGAGTACTCAACAAGAGGACCATGGTTACGAGGAATCCATTCATGTGGTGTTTGATGAGCCAAATGTAAATGGAGAAGACATTGAAGAGTCACCGATGTTTGAATCAACCAACCATGCGAAGAGTCCATATCTTTGGAAGGTTCGGTTTGGAATTATAAACCCAAATGAAGATGAGATAGCCGAGTCTCAAAAATAGTTGGAAAATCTGCGGCTAAGTGATGATGAGAGAGCCGATCAAAGCAACACAACCGCAAGACGATCAATCCGGCTAACTTACTCCAACCCGATGTAAGATGGCCGAGACCATCCACTTTAACTAGTCATTGGAGATGTAAGAGAAGGTGTCAAAACAAGATCCAGAACTCAACAAGAAGCAATGTTTACCTGCTTCATCTCACAAATAGAGCCTAAAGATGTGGCACAAGCATTGGATGACACACATTGGATTCAAGCCATGCAAGAAGAGTTGAATCAGTTTGAAAGAAATAAAGTGTGGGAACTGGTTCAAAGACCTACCCATCAAAATGTTATTGGCACTAAATGGGTATTCAGAAACAAGATGAATGAGGAATGTTCTGTGGTAAGAAACAAAGCAAGATTGGTAGCCAAAGGATACTGCCAAGAAGAAGGAATAGATTTTGATGAAACTTTTGCTCTTGTAGCAAGATTGGAAGCTATAAGGATGTTTCTTGCCTATGCAGCCCACAAGAATTTTATTGTATATCAAATGGATGTAAAGAGTGCATTCCTTAATGGTTTATTGGAAGAAGAAGTATATGTTGAACAACCTCCAGGATTTGAGTGAAGACTCTTGGAGATAAGGTATACAAACTCAAGAAAGCTCTATATGGATTAAAACAGCACCGCAGAGCATGGTATGATACATTATCACAATTCGACTAAGAATGGATTCACAAAAGGAAAAGTGGATAGAACACTCTTCTTAATTCAAGACAGGAAAGAGCATCGCTTGTTCAAATATATGTGGATGACATCATTTTTGGATCCACAAACAAAGAGTCTGTGTGATAAATTTTCAAACCTCATGCAAAGCAAATTCGAAATGAGCATGATGGGAGAGCCGACATTCTTCCTGGACTCCAAGTGAAACAGGTGAAGGATGGATCCTTCATAAGTCAAACAAAATACACCAGAGATTTAATGAAGAAATTTGGTATGGAAGAGAAGTCTTGATAAAAATACCAATGAATACATCATCAAAATGGACATGGATGCGGATGGCAAGCCACAGTAGATCAAACAAGATACTGAGCACTTATGGATCATTGCTCTATCTTTACAAAGCAGGGCCGGACATCACCTTTGTCGTAGGTGTATGTGCAAGATTTCAATCTGCTCCAAAAAAAGCCATATGATTGCGACCGACCAAGAGGATCTTAAGATATTTGAAAGGAAGCCAAGAAGTTGGCTTATGGTATCAAAGGAAGGTGGATTCAAGCTAATTGGCTATTCGGACTCGACTATATCTTTGGATGTAGAGTTGACATGAAGAGCACATCGGCACATGTCAAATGCTTGGAAATAGGCTAATTTCTTGGTTTAGCAAAAAGCAAAATTCAATAGCCACCTCTACTGGTGAGCGAGAATACATAGCTGGGCAAACTGTCAGGCCCAAGTCCTATGGATGAGACAAAGGTGAGAGACTATGAAGTTGAAGAAAAGGAAATTCCAATCATGTGTGATAACACAAGTGCAATTGCAATCACTCAAAATCCAGTGTTGCACTCAAGAACAAAGCATATCGATGTCAGATATCACTTCATAAGAGATCATGTTGAAAAGAAGGACATCACTTGGAATATATTTCAACCGATAAGCGGTTAGTTGGCGACATATTCACAAAACCATTATGTGAGTCAAGATTTAAAGAACTCAAGCATGAGTTAGGATTAATTGAGTGAGTTGACACTCGTAAGACTCAAAGAAAAGAAATGAAACACGAAAAGAGGAAAAAGAGCTGAACTCTTAAATTAGCTAAGTGAATCAGCCGTATCGGAAAGACAGCTGTACCGAGTTAGCTGACAGCTGAGTATTTACATGCGAGGAGAGAAGAGTTAAATCAGCTAAGGGACAAGCTGAGTCATTTATGAGCAAAGTGACAAAAACGCAGTCGTTTTTACTAAGCGGGAATGTTTTTAAGAATGACGTCAAAGATAATTATGACGTGTCAGCAAAAGCCGCACACCAAGCTTATGATTGGATATAAATGTTGCCGCATTAAATACGAGACATTAAATGCAAATCGGCGTGCAAGATCTAAGCCGTTGATTTTGATCACATTTCAAAAACCACCCGCACGTCCTCTCATGAACCATACTTAAACCATTTCATCCGTTTCTCTCTCATTTTACCAAAAACTGTTCATCTCTCTCTCGAAAGCAAGAGCAAAATTTTCTCTCAAAACCCTTTCAATCCTCAGATCATTTTCTAAAGTTTTGTTCGGTAAAATACTGAGAAATGGCATCCACTCATGACTTTGTCAAGCTAGGAAAGCAAATCCACACCGGGTCTACTGTGGATTTCAATGGTATGGTGAAACAGGGGTCCGACGACACCCTAGTGAAGAAAATTGCTGAGAAATTGGAAATGTCTGGGATGAAACCGTTTCGACGTTGGAGTTTCCGATGACCTATGTGGAAGAGGTCGCATAGTTCACGTGAACGCCGAGGTTCACGATGAGGGCATCAAGTCCTCTGTTCATGGAAATGAGTTCATCATTCGCCGAGGATTTGGCGTAACACCGCTTGTTATCGGCGGAAGGAGTGTCGAAATTAATGAAATCGATGTTGACGACTCTTTTGCACGGAAGGAAGTAGCCAAGTCCGACTATCTTTGAGAAAGTAGTCTACACTGACTAATAAGAGGTCTTTGAAGGAGGACTACCACAAATTCTTTGGACATCATTGCCAAATGCATAGATATCAAATTTGGCGCTTTGACCGGTGTCCAAAGCAAAGTTGATCGTAATGGTGAGATCATTGAAGAACAGAAAAGTGAATCGGGCTGAGTTTGTCTACAATGACTCGCGTAACGTTGGGAACAAATCCTTCAAGTAGGATGGAACGTTTGGAGGTTCCCTAGGATACGTGGTGATTGGTTGGCTAATGGAGGTAAAAGGAGTCCCTTTTCGACATGGAAAGTCGTTCCATGTAAACAAGAGGATGTTCCGATCAAACCTCTCTGGCGCACAGAAAAGAGCATATGCCAAGAGGGATGTACGAGTGAGGGGGAATCAGTTGACCCTGAAGATACAGTTGTCTCCTCTCCACCAAAGAAAAAGGCCGCCCCTGCGGTGCTAAGAAGATCTTTCGCTGCAGCAAAGAAAGAAAAAAATCGCTCCCGCCCCCGCAGCCAAGTCACCCGCCCTGCGGCCTTGTGGAGAAGGAATCTCAAATACCTTGTCATCAAGAAAAGGAGAACCGATAAGTCAAGACGGCCACTCCGAAGAAGACAACAACACCGCCCCGCCGCCTGGACTCGGAAGAAACCTTATCGGAATCGAAACCCTCCGGTACAAACAAAAAAAAGAAGAAGAATTTTCAAGCGTTCTGAGCTTGAGAAACCGGCTGAGTCAGCCACTCAGCTGGAGAAGATACCCGAGACTACTGGAGAAGTAGAGTCTCCAGACGTGATCGATGAAATGGCCAAGTCTGTTGAGGCCGATCAGCGAGAGAAGCAACTCAAGACCCAAGAGAGAATAGCCGAGGAACAAGGAATGGCCGAGACAACCGAATCTGTTGTTGGGGTTGTTTCTCCACCGTATGCAGAGGCACCGAGGGTGTCGACCAAAAAGTCTGCTACTCTTAATACCTGGAAATGAGGGCCAACAAGAGAATGATGAAGACAATGTAATCATGTACTCTCCATTGTATCCAGACATCCAAAATCGTCTGCGAGAGTGGAGAAAATGGAAGTTCGAGCCTATCCAGTGCGGTTTGAAAATCCGAGTTCATTCTTGAGGAAGAAGAACTATTCGAGGGTTTCTTGAGGTGGACACATGCGTGTTGCAAGCCCTTGATGAGGATAATTGCATCAATATCTGCAGATTCGAAAAGAAAACGAATGGGCTAAAGCGGTGAGAGACGAGAGGCACGTGAGAAGGCCAAAGATCTCCGCCTCTCACCGGGCACTACCGATCATACACACTCTCACTTTGACGTCTATCGAAAGTGATGAGGATCTCGGACCTATTCTTTGCCGCCACGAAGAGTTGCAAATGTAGCAAGCAATGCAAGAGTCGAGAATCCTCCATGAGCAAAGAATGATGGAGGGACCGGGAGAGTCCTCCAAATCACTGTTGGAAATAGATCCTATGGGAGTGGTGCAAAGATATTGCCACTATTGCCGCCACCACTTCCCCACTCATTCGGAGGAAGGTGTTAAGGAACGGCAATGAACCGGGAGTGTGGGGACCGGTCGAGCCAACCTCTAATGAAGGTGTCTTACCACCTACCCCAACGGCTGAATACTCGGTGGGAATAGCCGAGTCCGGAGACGAGTGACCCCATTCAAGTCACTCGGTGGTGTGCGGTGAGGGGAAACTCCTCCACCGCTTTGCGGCAAGGTCGAGGATCTGCGGTGACTCCACAATGAATTTAGGAGGCGAAGTGGAGAAGGAACAATCACAGAATACACAAAGAAGTTGTCGACGAGGCTCGATGATTGTATGCATTATCTCACTGAAGTGCCAATCTCTCCGCAGCTAATGACGCCGATGCGATCGAGGCACGAGGAAGGAACTACCCTGGGAGTTGTTAGGAATTTTATTGTTTAGATTTTGATGAGTGCCATGTAAAACTTAGAATAGAAAGTTAGCTCCCAATTCTTGCTTTGAAATGTATTGTAACAATTAGAGCCGCTGCCAATTTGAGTTAAGTCGCCTACGCTCCAACTTGCAAGAAGACAATCAAGGCTTGAAGGAAAACTCTGTGTAAGACAAAGTGAGTACAACAAAGAAAGAGCAGACAGAACTCGATCTGAAGAAGCGATGTGAGATGCGGTTGGTGGAACATCATCAAGTCAACTCGAGAGAAGACAAGTCTCAAGTCAAGTGAAAAAGTCATCCAATGATTGGAAGCGACTCTAAGTCACCTGGGGAAGCGAGGAAATGCGGTCAAGTCGAGATAATCGAAAAAGAACCGTTGTACGTAAATCAAGAGATTTACTTAAACAAGTAATATCTTCATACTACCTTTCTTGGAGTGCTCACCCCGAGCGTGCAAAGAAATGAACCAATGGGAAGCACTACACCGTGTCGAACTACGAAAAGGTGATAAAACATTTCATACGAGGAAATGGCAATTCCAAGAAGTGCAAACCAACGATCGCAAAGTGATTTTCAAAAATGAGCCTATCTCTTCAACGGGCAAATTTTTGAAAGTTCACTATAAAAGGTCGAGGAGGTTGATTGAGAGATGATGATGCGTGGATGACACACACGTGAGATTTACAAGCTTATCAAAATTGAAATATTCTCAATCCTCAAGCCTACATCTCGAAGAACATCAATCCAACACTTACTGTGAAGGAAAGAGAACTTCAATCGAGTTGAAGAGGAAACCATCGAAAAACAAGGGGTCTACACTCCAAGAAGGATTGTAGAAAGGTTCAAGGTGAACCAAGTCTTAAGCGTTTGGAGGCTTCGTGATCAAATCCAAAGTGCTTGAGCAAGTGGTCGTAGTAGTAGCAAGCGCGTTGCCAATGAAGAAGCCGAGTCGTACGAAGCGGTGAGTGATCAAGGCGTCTCTGATCGAGTCCCAAAGGATCAAGTCATTTGTTGTGATCAAGACATGTATCCTGGACTGTTACCACTTTGTAAATCGATCATTACTTAGTGGATTCCTCCGGGAGTTGGAGAAGAGAGGAGTAGAAGAATTATCCCATCTTGAACCTCTATAAAAACTTTCTTGTGTCATTTACTTTCAAAGACATTTAAATATCTCGCACGTTTAATTGCTTATATCTCTTTGATAAATTTGCTATCCATCCGATAATCTATAAATCTTAAATCAATTTGTAAAAACTTGCTTAAACAAACTTAAGGGTGTTAAGTCTTCCATTGAAAACAAAACCACTGCTAAGTCAAATTATAGTCAACAGTGAGTTACTCTACTAATGTACTTTCGAAATCGTTGAGAGATTAACTCTCTTGAGTGACTAATTCGTGTCCATCAGACACACCGTGTGTAGAACTCAGTAGATTTAAAAAGCCTAAATCGAAAATTTGGTAAGGTTTATTCAACCCCCTTCTAAACCTTACACTTACACCCCTTGGGACCTACAAGTGGTATCAGAGCGGTTGGTTCATTGAACCCTCCGCATCAGTTCTTGAACTAGATCTCCAAACTTTTCAAAAGTCCGCTTTAGTACTTAATCTTTCAAAACTCTTTTCTATCATTAAAAGTTATCATCATGGAAGCAAATCTAACACGCATTCCTATGTTCACCATTGAAGAATTTGATGATTGGAAAATTCGTATGCGTGCTCATCTATCAAAGATTACATGATGAGATGTGGATAGTGATAGAAGATGGGCCTCGCAAATATTAAAGGTGAACACGGTTTGCGAAGAGTTGCGGTGAAGGGGAAGAAGATCAAAGATCGGATCGGACGGTCATGGTTGAAAAACCAAGAACCGAGTGGACAAATGATGAGAAAAAAGATACAACCTGGACAATGTAGCCAAGGACATTCTCTACAAAACCTTGGACAAAGCCATGTTCAATAAAGTGAAATCTTGCAAAACAAATGCTAAGGAAATGGGACAAACCGACATTGATTTGTGAAGGCTCGAAGCAAATCAAAGAAAACAAACTTTCAGTGGTCAGACAAAAATTTGAGAACTTTAAAATGATCTCGGGAGAAAACCTGGATCAACTAGATGCTCGATTCTGAGAAATCACAAATGAGCTGTCTACACTTGGAAAGGAATATACACGAGAAGAAATGTGCATGAAGATCTGAAAAGTCTTCCGGTGAATGGGAGATGAAGGTCATGGCACTTCGAGACATTCCATGGACCTATCAAAGACATCCAACCATGAGTTATTCTCGGACCTCAAAGCCTATGAGTTTGAGTGAGAAGGAAAGACCGAGGAAGAGACATTTTGTACCCAAAACAAATTGCTCTAGTTGTCAAAGATGGAAGGAGAGTCAAGTCAAAGAGGCAATTGACCCGAAGAAATAGCCCTAATGGTTAAAAGATTTAACAAGTTCTTTAACAAGAACTACAAGAGAGGAAAGGGTGAATCCTCCGAAGACACTCGGCTCCCTCCAAATCAAGGGATGATAGGCCAACCAAGAGGACGAGATCATCAACAAGTTGAGTATCAAAGGCCGACAACTCAAGAATAGAAAGAAGCGAGCAAAAGGTGAATATCTATGTTGGAATTGTAGACAACCAGGTCACTATGCCATTGATGCTCATATCCTCGTAGTCAACAAGTACGTTAAACGAAGAAGAAAGAAAGGTCTTGAGAGAAAGAAGACAAGAGAAGAAAAAGGCAATGATGGGTGCGAGAGGCTATTGAGACAAACCAAGTCAAGAGAGACAGTGACTCGAGAGTAGAGCGGTGAAGCCGACTACTCAAGTGACTACGAAGAAGAAGCCTTGATCCGCTTAATGGCCAAAGAACAAGATCAAGAAGATGAGGTACAATCTAACTCAACAAGCTCGACACTAGTGATAGTGATCGTGACACACACACTTCATCACCCATCGATCTTTATGATTCATTAGGCAAAATGATGAAAGATTTTGAGCACATTAAAACCTCACACACATTATTGAATGAGGAAAACAGCCTACTCAAAAGTCAAAACTCAAAGTCGACTAAGGAGCCGAGTACCCTAAGTCAAATAGCGATGAGAATAAGAGTTTAAAATTTGAAAATGCTAAATTAATAGCAGTAAATTCTTGCTATAGAAAAGAGGAGAATGACCTCAAAAATGTTATTGCCTCATTCACTAAGGCATCTAAATCATTGGATGATCTTATTATGAGTCAAAGAGAATGTGGAGACAAGACAAGCTTAGGATTTAATTCCTTTGAGCCATGTCAAACCTCAAGAGTAATTTTGGAAAAAGGATCTTCAAGTCATGAAGAGTCCGAAAAATCCAAAACTCTAAATGATGCACACACTTTCAATCCAAAGCACAATACTAAGCGGCGGCCTTGGTTACAAAGGAAAAGGAAAATGACCCGATTGAGAGTCTTTGAAAGGACAGTGAGAAGAGATTCCGAGTCCTCAAGAGACTCCAAACAGAAAATACTGTAAAGAAGAAGCGAGCTACCAAAAATCCCGAAAACTCATAAAAGAAATACATATGATGGGAATGGTAGAAAATATCCAAGCAAGCCGATCGAACAATGTGAACTATCGGCTAGACTTATGGAATACAAGCCCAAATGGCAAAGGCCTAGAACTCAACAAAGGCCATTCCAAAAGCATAAGAGCTTTCATCAAAGACACACATATGCACCTAGCACTACACTCAAAGACACCACAATTACCCAAGAAAGGCAATTGCTAAAACACATATGCGCAGCATACGACAAAAAGAGACAAATTTGTATGAACCTAGATTCCCCAAGCAATTTGCAGGATTGATTATGATTATGGCAATCGATAGATGGCAACCTCTTAGAGTCAAATCATTTGGCTATAGGTTGGTTGGATTATCTTATAATTCTAACCCCTCGGGACCGGACAAGAATGGGTACCTAAAACTTAATTTCCTTGATTGCGGAGTTCAAGGAGCAGTGATGCCAAGGAACCTGGTACATGGATAGCGGTTATTCCCGGACATATGACAGAAATAAAAGAAATCTGTCAAAATTCAAGGAAGTCAAAGGAGCAAAGTCATATTTGGAGAAATGAAGCTCCTGGTGAAATAAGAGGCATTGGATCCATCCGGAGGAATGGTTTAGAAATCACAGATGTTGCATATGTTGAAGGACTAAACTTCAATTTACTAAGCATCGATCAACTCTGCGACAAGGGGCTACAATGTTGGATTCAACATGGGAATATGCCAAATCAAAAATGTTGAATCTAATGAAGTTGTCTTTGCAAGGATGCGCAGAAAAATATGTATGTAGTGGATTGGTCAATCGCAACACCAAAGACTGTCTACTAGCAAAGAGCACAATTTGAATCAAGTTGGTGTGGCACAAAAAAAGTCGAGTCATCCGAATTTCAAAACGATTAATAAGCTAGCAAGAAGTCATCTTGTGGAAGGACTTCAGGACTCAAAAGTATCTGAAGGAGAGTATATGTGATGCATGTCGAAGGAAAACAAATCAAGTCGTCGTTCAAGAAAAGACTTGCCCATCCTCAACAAGAATATTGCATCTGCTTCATATGGATCTATTTGGCCCAGTGGAACCAAAGCAAGCATAAGTGGAAAGAAATACACCTTGGTGGTAGTAGATGACTACTCAAGATATACATGGACACTATTCATGTGCAAGAAGAAAGAAACTCTACAAAAGCTACCACGGTGATGAAGAGGATACAAAATGAGAAGAGTCAAACCATTATCAAAATAAGATCGGATAGAGGAATCGAGTTTGTCAATGGAATAATAACTCGATCTTGTGTTGAGAGTGGTATTGGTCATGAACTATCACCGCAAGGACTCCACAAATGAGAATGGAGTTGCGAGAAAGAAGAAACAGAACCCTCAAAGAAGCGAAGAAGACCATGTTAGTCAAGGGAGGTTACCAAAAAGGTTTTGGGTCAAGCAATCAACACACCTGCTACACCCAAAACGGATGTATGATAAATAGGCGGTGACAAAGACTCCTTATGAGATCCTGACTCGGAAGAAAACCAAATGTTGCATATTTCAGGATATTTGGATGTAAATGCTTCATCCACAATAATGGCAAAGATAACCTAAAGGCTTTTGATGCTAAAGTCGATGAGGGTATCTTCTTAGATACTCATTTGAAAGCAAAGCCTCTGAGAATACTCAACAAAAGAACTATGGTTACGGAAGAGAATCCATTCATGTAGTATTCGATGAGCCAAACATAAATGGAGAAGACATTGAAGAGTCCGATAAGTTTCAAACATCCAACCTTACGGAAGAGTCCCTATCAAGTGGCGAGGATTATCAATTGAGAAGAAGATGAGACAAATTTGAATCTCAAAAGCGGTGGAAAATCTGCGGTGAGTGATCACGAAGAGAGTGACCACAAAGAACGGCAACGGTACCGCAAGTCGACCAATCCGGCTAACTTACTTCAACCTCCGACGTAAGATGGTGAGACCATCCACGAACTTGTCATTGGAGACATAAGAGAAGGTGTCAAGACAAGATCGAACTCAACAAGAAGCAATGTTCACATGCTTCATCTCGCAGAATAGAGCCCAAAGATGTGTCACAAGCATTGGATGACACACATTGGATTCAAGCTATGCAAGAAGAAGAGTCAATCGAGTTTGAGAGAAATAAAGTATGGGAATTAGTACAAAGACCCATACATCAAAATGTTATTGGAACCAAATGGGTATTCGAGAAATAAGATGAACGAGGAAGGTTCGTGGTAAGAAACAAAGCAAGACTGGTAGCCAAAGGATATTGCCAAGAAGAAGGAATAGATTTTGATGAAACATTTGCTCTCGTAGCAAGATTGGAAGCTATAAGGATGTTTCTTGCCTATGCGACTCACAAAAATTTCATTGTATATCAAATGGATGTAAAAGTGCATTCTGAATGGATTATTGGAAGAAGAAGTGTATGTTGAACAACCTCCAGGATTTGAGCGAGAAGACTCTTGGAGACAAAGTGTACAAACTCAAGAAAGCCTGTATGGATTGAAACAGGCACCTGAGCATGGTATGATACCTGTCACAATTCTTAATCGAAAATGGATTCACTAAAGGAAAAGTGGATAGAACACTTTTCGTAATTCAAGACAAGAAGAGTATCTTTGCTTGTTCAAATATATGTGGATGACATCATTTTTGGATCCACTAACAAAGAGTCGTGTGAAAAATTCTCAAACCTCATGCAAAGTAAATTTGAAATGAGCATGATGGGAGAGCCGACATTCTTCCTTGGACTTCAAGTGAAACAATTTGAAGGATGGAACCTTCATAAGTCAAACAAAATACACGAGAGATTTAATGAAGAAATTTGGTATGGAGGAAAAGTCTTCTCAGTAAAAATACCAATGAACACATCGATCAAAATGGACATGGGACGAGATGGCAAGCCTGTAGATCAAACAAGATACTGAGCACTTATTGGATCATCGCTCTATCTCACGGCTAAGAGGCGGACATCACCTTTCTTTGTAGGTGTATGTGCAAGATTTCAATCTGCTCCAAAAGAGAGCCATATGATGACTAAGAGAATATTGAGATACTTAAAAGGAAGCCAAGAAGAGGGCTATGGTATCCAAAGGAAGGTGGATTCAAGCTAATTGGCTATTCGGACTCGACTATCTTTGGATGCAGAGTGGACAGAAAAGTACTTCGAGGCACATGTCAAATGCTTGAAACAGACTAATTTCTGGTTTAGCAAGAAGCAAAACTCAATAGCCACCTCTACTGGTGAGGCGGAATACATAGGCTGGGTATTCTGCTTTGCGGCCCAAATCCTATGGATGAGACAAAAAGTGAGAGATTATGAAATTGAAGAAAAAGAAATTCCAATCATGTGTGATAACACAAGTGCCATTGCAATCACTCAAAATCTGTGTTGCACTCAAGAACAAAACATATAGATGTCGATATCATTTCATAAGAGATCATGTTGAAAAGAAGGACATTATCTTGGAATATATCTCAACCGATAAGCAACTAGCCGACATCTTCACAAAACCATTATGTGAGTCAAGATTTGAAGAACTCAAACATGAGTTGGGGCTAATTGAGCTAAGCTGAGACACGAGAAGAGTCAAAGAAACGAAATGGAGCAGAAAGAAGGTGAAAAAGAGTGAAAACAAAAATTAGCTCAATAAATCATTGTGTATAGGAAAAGTCGGCTATACCAAGTCGGTGATAGTTTGAGTCACTAAGAGAAATGTGAGAAGCGAGTTAAATCGGCTAAGAGATAAGTTGAATAACTTATGAGCAAAATGACAAAAACGATCGTTTTGACTAAGCGGGAATGTTTTAAGGAACACGTCGAAGATAATGATGATGTGTGTGGACATAAAAGTTCGCACACCAAGCTTATGATTGGATATAAATCTTTGCCGCATTAAATACGAGACATGAATCGCTCAATATCGTGCGAAATCCAAGCCGTTGATTTCGATCCACGATTCAAAACCGTCGCACGCCCTTTCATAAACCATATTTAAACCATTTTTCGTCCCGTTTCTCTCTCACACTTCTAAAAACTGTTCAATCTCTCTCTCAAAAAGCAAAGGCAAACACTCTCGAAACCCTATCAAACTTCAAATCTATTTTCGAATTTTTCTTGAAATTATTCTCGAGAAATGGCACCGACATATGACTTTACCAAGTTGGGAAAACAAATCCACACCGGTTCGGTAGTGGATTTCGCGAATGGTGAAGCAGGGTCCGACGACACCTGGTGAAGAAAATCGCGGAGAAGCTAGAAACAGCGGGACTAAAACCGTTTCTAACACCGGAGTATCCTATGACCTATGTGGAGAGGTCGCACAATTCTACGTGAATGCCGAGATTCACGACGAAGGAATCAAGTCATCATGCTCACGGGGAAGCGGTGACTATCACGGCCAAAGGATTTGGTGAATATTGCTCACTACCTGCAGAGGAGCATCCGAGATCAAAAGAGGCTGATGTAAACTTGGCCGACGCATGGAAAGAAATAGCCAAGTCCGACGCGTTGTCGACAAAATAATATACACAAGCACAAACAAGAGATGCTGAAGGAAGATTATCACAAATTGTTGGACATTGTTGCCAAGTGTATCGACATCAAATTTGGCGGCTTTGACCAAGCTGTCAAAGGCAAAATTGATTGTGATTCATTTGCAATAATCGAAGAAAAGAAGATAAATCGGGCTGAGTTTATCTACAGCATGAACTCTGCCAAAACGTGGGAAACAAGTCCTTCAAAGAAGATGGGTCATTTGGAGGATCCGGGATATGGCCTAGTGATTGGCCGGCTATTGGAGGTGAAAGGAGTACCTCTTAGACATGGGAAAGCTTTCCATGTTAACAAGAGGATGTTGAGCTAATCTCTCGGTGCTCGAAGCGTGCATACGCCAAGAGAGCGACACGGTGAGGGGAATCGGTGACCGAAGACACACCGCAGTTCCTCTCCTCTCAAGAAGAAAGCTGCCCCTGCGGCTACCGAAATCTGCTTTTGCCCCTGCAAAGCAAAGAAAACCAAACATGCACTGCCCCTGCCAGAGTCACCGCCCAAGCAGCCATGCCATGTCACCCTGCAGCGGCGGTCGAGAAGGACTCACAAATTCCTTCTCTCGATCGTCAAAAGAGAGAATCGACAAACCTAGACGGCCAGCTCCTCGAGAAACAAACACAAGCACCGGCCCCGGCCGCCCAAGACTCGAGAGGACACCGTCTCTGAACAGAAATCCCTGGTACAAACCAAGAGACGAAGAAGACTTGTAAAACAATCCGAGCGGGAGAAACCGGTGAGTCGGCTACTCGGCTAGCACAAATCCGGAGACTCGGAGAAGTAGAGTCTCGGATGTAATTGATGAAACAGCCAAGTCTCTTTGAAGGTGATCCAGAGGCAACCTGAAGACACAAGCTGTAGCTCACACAGTGAAACTCAAGAAAAGAACGGCCCAAGCGAGATAGTGATGTAATGATCCTATCTCCACCTTACCCAGACATCCAGAATCGTCTGCGTGAGTGGAGAAAATGGAAGTTGAGCAAGTCGAGGGAACAGTTCCTACTACTGAATTCATAGAAGAAGAAGAGAGGAGCTGCTAAATTTCCTTGGACTATCTACTGTGCTCCCCCTCTAGATGAAGACAACTGCTTGAATATTCTGCAGATCTACGGGGACACGGAGAGAGAAAAAAAGCAAGCTGAAGAAGCCGAGAAGCACGAGAAAAGGCAAGTATCGCCTATCTCGCACACAGAACACTTCCATCCTCTCCTTGATGTCTTCTCCGAAAGTGACGAGAACAGAGAATCACGCCACGGAAGAATTGCGGTGCAGCAAGCATTGCGTGAATCAAGAATCCTTCACGAGCAAAAGACGATGGAGGGACCGGGAGAGTCCTCCGAAACACGGTGAAATCGATCCAATGGGAGTGGTTCAAAGCAAATAGCCACCGATGTTCTTCTTTACCACTTCCCGGTGACTCGGAAGAAGGCAATAAAGCGAGATGGCGATGAAACTGGGCTAGTGGGGACCCAGTCGAGCCAACCCCTATTGAAGGTGTGCCACCATCCGCCCCAACGGTGAACCATCAAGCGCAACGGCCGGGAGTTTGGAGACGAGTGACCCCACTCCAAGTCACTCAGTGGTGCTCCGGTGAGGGGGAAACTCCCTCCACCGCGGCAAGGTCGGAGGATGCTGCAGATGACTCCACAAAGAATGTAGGAGGCGAAGCAAAGAAAACTCAAACACAAGAAGAAACGAGCAAGTTGCCATCAACGAAGCTCAGGCGATTGAGATCGTCTCGGTGAGGTGCCAACAGCTCTGAAGGCTAATGACAGCTCGCGATGCATCGAGGCACGTGAGGAAGGAACAGCCACAGGAGTTAACACTGGGCGATGAAAGCGCAATCCATGGGGTTGAGACTCAATGGATGCCACTGTAGAAGACCCTAAGACAGTGACACATCGACAAAAGGGAAGACGGCCTCGCAGCAAGAGAGAGGCTGCTGGAGGAAATGAAGGCCCACGGGAGGTTGAGACTTCCGGGGTAACGGTGAAGTAGAGAACATCCCTCCCGCAACCATCGATCCATCTCGAAGGAGATCGAGATCGCGCACTTCATGATTCCCAGACAACCACGATGTCACCTTTCTCGGGATCGAAGGCGAAGAGGAAGGTTCGAGTCGACTCCCATGACAAATCCAAAAGACTCGGTTGCGGATGTTCCAGGCACGAGCAAGTCGATCCCAAGACTACTCGTCGGACCTTTAATTTTGATGATGAGCCACCAATGGAAATCTCATCATCGTCCGATGACGCTCGGAGCAAGGCGAGGACGATCTACTCAAAAGGAGAAATCATTTGAGACCAACGGTTGTTGAGACAAAGTGAGGCTCGGCAAGCCGAGTCCCATCGCACCACAAAACCCACCAACTGTGAGACCATCGCTCCGGCTCCTCAACCCACAATTGGATCGATTCGAAGAAGAACTTCACGTCCACCGCTTATCATCGAACAAATCCCCGGATGGCGGTGATGAATCCTTTGTGGAATCTTTCCCATTCTCACCGGAGATACCGAACTCCACGAAGAATCCGAAAATGAGCAAGACGCTACCACGGACCACTCCTGCTTTTTCACTCGGGCACCATTGTTCCGGCCGACTTCGATTTAATTTGTGTATGGCCATCACCATGAAAATGGGGTTAATCACCAAGACGAGAAGTGTTCAAGGCACTCTTTTTGAAGTTGAAAAGATGGAGAGGCATCGAGCCTCCTTGGATATGCGCTGACAACGAGAGATGCCAACCTTACGGTGACTTGCAGGCATCACAATCGAGGATAAAGGGAATGGTGGCACAAAGAAGAATCAATGCGTGTGGAACATTGAGATACTTGGACAATTATTCAACAATGTTCTTTGGTGTGGAGAGTGAAAATGTTGACGCAAAACGAAGGCAAGGGAACACATTGAACATATGCACGAAGCTCACACCGCCGAGATCACGCTGCGTGAGCGAGAATGCAAATGATATACGACGTTTGGAAGAACACATGACAAGAAAATTCAGCCTTCTCATGGCATTGGAGATGAAGCGATTTGTGAGAATCCAACGCTACTTTCGTCCTCAATTCCGTGCAAAGATACAACGCACAGACTTGAAGCAAAATTCAACCATCGAAGATTTCGACTTCATGCTTGCCAAACATGTTCTGGGGTTCTCTATCCTTTGATGATGCCAAAAAGGGGAAGAGGAATACCTTAAAGAAGACAAAATCAAGTTTGAAAAGAAAGGAGCGGTGACAAGGGAACAAATTTGAGAAGGAAAATCGGTGAGGAAATTTTGAAGTCAAGAAAGGAAAATCAACGAGGGGGAAGGATCAAAGAATATGACCCCGATGATTGCACAAACCCCCAACGGGGTCTGTCACTGGTGACATTATAAGCGGCAAACTCCCGTGACTCTGCCACTCCAACACTCTGTTGTATCTATGGCCGAGAAGAGAAAAGAAATTGAAGCGAGGGATGAAGGAGGTGGAAGGAAGAATGGATGCAGGGTGATGAACATTTTGAAAGAACACGGAGGCATTCGGTCGGACAGAGACACGTATGCCATTTCGGATGTCGGGGACAGAGCAAGATCGGTTGGACGAATTCAAAACGCTCGAATCAAGGTTATTTTGCAAATTTGTCCTTGGCTCAAGCTTGGGATCATCTCGGGAAAAGGGTCTCACACTATGTGAAGAAGGTTCTATGCTGCATGCCAGACAACCCGATCACTCTGCCGGGTCACTCCATTGGGCACTCACCGGAAAGAAGAAAGCCCCAGTGCAAAGATACGCCCCAGAGGTAGAGGAAAAGCGGCGATGGAGGAAGAAGCTTGGACCTAGGCCTCCGCCAAGAATATTGAATCGTAGATCCGGAAAGAAAGGAGGGATCTTTGGGGTGGCTTGACCATGTGGCGAACTTGCAAGTGGCCAAAACCAACGCCGAGTATGCAAGAAGGATAGAAGAAGAAAACAAGAGACAAACTCGGCTATGGCGGGAGAGAGAAAGAATAAGGAAAGATGAAGCTGCCCGGGAAGGCATATGAGAAGAAAAGAAGGCGGTGATGACGAGAAGAAGAGAAGAAGAGAAGAAGATCTTTGATCAAGATGAAAGAAGGAGACAATGACGAAGGAGATGAAGTGTCATTTGTCAACCCTTCGTGTATTTTATATGTAAATACATACAATGTAAGTCTTACGTAATAATGCCATAAATTCTTTTTAGACAATTACATACTCGATACACCTTGTAAACGGTTGTGTTAAGTACAAGAATGATATGATCAATAAAAAGATTGATTATGCGCATACATTCTATGTCAATACACTATCTCAGTATGTATCTTTGTTATTTGCATCTTTGTATGATTTAAGTTTTGGCATCATCAAAAAGGGGGAAATTGTTAGGAATTTTATTGTTTAGATTTTGATGAGTGCCATGTAAAACTTAGAATAGAAAGTTAGCTCCCCAATTCTTGCTTTGAAATGTATTGTAACAATTAGAGTGGCCAAGTTGAGTTAAGTCAGCCTACGCTCCAACTTGCAAGAAGACAATGAAGGCTTGAAGGAAAACTCTGTAAGACAGTGAGTACAACAAAGAAGAGCACGGGAACTCGTGAAGAAGAAGCGGTGAGATGCAACAGTGGAACATCGGTCAAGTCAACTCGAGAGAGAAGACAAGTCTCAGTGAAGTGACGAGAAAAGTCATCCAATGATTGGAAGCGACTTAAGTCACCTGGGGAAAGCGAGGAAATGCGGTCAAGTCGAGATAATCGAAAAAGAACCGTTGCACGTAAATCAAGAGATTTACTTAAACAAGTAATATCTTCATACTACCTTTCTTGGAGTGCTCGAGTCCCGAAGCGTGCAAAGAAATGAACCAATGGGAAGCACTACACCGTGTCGAACTCGAAAAGGTGATAAAACATTTCATACGAGGAAATGGCAATTCCAAGAAGTGCAAACCAACGATGCAAAGTGATTTTCAAAAATGAGCCTATCTCTTCAACGGGCAAATTTTTGAAAGTTCACTATAAAAGGTGAGGAGGTTGATTGAGAGATGATGATGCGTGGATGACACACACGTGAGATTTACAAGCTTATCAAAATTGAAATATTCTCAATCCTCAAGCCTACATCTCGAAGAACATCAATCCAACACTTACCTGTGAAGGAAAGAGAACTTCAATCGAGTTGAAGAGGAAACTAAAAAAAGTGGGTCTACACTCCAAGAAGGATTGTAGAAAGGTTCAAGGGTGAACCAAGTCTTAAGCGTTTGGAGGGCTTCGTGATCAAATCCAAAGTGCTTGAGCAAGTGGGTTTGTAGTAGCAAGGCATTTGCCCTGTGAAGAAGTTTCGAGTCGTGCGAGAAGCCGGTGAGTGATCAAGGCGTCTCTGATCGAGTCCCAAAGGATCAAGTCGGAATTTGTTGTGATCAAGACTTGTATCCGGGACATTACCACTTTGTAAACCGATCATTACTTAGTGGATTCCTCCAGAGTTGGAGAAGAGAGGAGTAGAAGAATTACCCCATCTTCGAACCTCTATAAAAACTTTTCTTGTGTCATTTACTTTCAAACATTTAAATATAGACGTTTAATTGCTTATATCTCACGATAAATTTGCTATCCATCGATAATCTATAAGTACTAAATCAAGTTGTAAAAACTTGCTTAAACAAACTTAAGGGTGTTAAGTCTTTTGAAAACAAAACCACTAAGTCAAATTATAGTCAGCAATTTGAGTTACTCTACTACTAATATTTCAATTTGAAATCTGTTGAGAGATTAACTCTTGAGTGACTAATTCGATTGTCCATCAAGGACACAATTTGTGTAGAACTCATAGATTTAAAAAGCCTAAATCGAAAATTTGGTAAGGTTTATTCAACCCCCCCTTCTAAACCTTACACTTACACCCCTTGGGACCTACAGGAGTTAACACTCTGGGCGATGAAAGTGCAATCCATGGAGTTGAGACTCCAATGGATGCCACCTCGGAAGACCCCAAGACATTGACATCGAAAGGGATGTCAAAGGCCTCGCTGATTGAGACTGCAGGAGGTAATAAAACCACGGAAGTTGAGACTTCGGGGTAGAGAAACCGAAGCATAGAACATCTCTCTTGCTATCATTGATCCATCGAGAAAAGGAGATAAGTGCTCTTCACGATTCCCAGGATAATCGATGTAACCTTTCAGGATCGGAAGGAGATGAAGGCCGAGTCATCCCCATGACCGATCCCAAAGACTCAGCTGAGGATGTTCCAACCACGAGTAAGTCTGACCTCAAGACTACTCGCCAAACATTCAACTTTGATGTTGAGCCACCCATGGAAATCTCATCATCGTCCGAAGATGCTTCTGATAAGGCCGAGGACCAGTCAACTCATTTGGAAAAACTAGCTGAGACCGACGAAGCTGTTAAGACAGCTGAGGCTCAGCAAGCTGGGTCGACTTCACAACAGACCCCAGCTGAAACAGAGTCCACTGTGCAGGCTCCCCAAGTTGCAGCAGGTTCGACTCCACAAGGAACTTCACGAGCACCACTTATCATTGAACAAATTCCAGTTGTGCGTGATGATTCCTTCATAGAATCATTTCCCTTCTCTATGGAGGTACCTGACCTCCCTGAAGAATCAGACAAAGATCGCGAGCGCTTCCACAGACTTGATCCTGTCATTCCATTAGACACCATTGTTCCAGCTAACTATGACTTTGATGCTGCTTGGCCGTCAGCTGAAACAGAGGAAGCAGCTGAAGTTCGGGAGGTGTTCAAAGCCCTATTTGCTGAGATTGAACGGATGGAGAGGCACCAGGCCTCGCTGGACATGAGGCTGGATAACAGGGACGCCAACCTTACTGCTGATTTGAGAGGCATCATAGTCGGGATCCGGGTGGTGGTGGCGAAGAAACAACAATGCGTGTGGAACAAGCTCGATATTTCAGAACATTGTTCAACAAGTTGTTGGTCTGGCGAGCTGAGAATGCTGATGCAAAGACAAAATTGCAAGAGCACATTGAACAAATGCATGAATCTCACACTACTGAGATAAAGCTGCTGCGTGAGCAAAATAAGAACGAGCTCCTGCGTGTGGAAGAGAACATGGATCGAAAATTCGGTCTCATCATGGGCCGAGATGAAGTTGTAGTAGCGGTGAATCCAACGCCACCCGCTACGAGTTCCGTGCGGCCTTACTCCGCCAGTTGGTCCCAGAGAACTCAACTATCGTGAGACTAGACTTCCGCTTGCTAGCTTGTTTCAGGGGTTCTCTCTCCTTTGATGATTCCAAAAGGGGAAGAGGAATACCTAAAAAGCTGAAGGGATCTCAGGCGAGAAGGAGGAAACAGATGTGAAGGGAAAAACAAATTGAGGAAGTAATAAAGAGAGAAGAAAGGGTAGTCATGTTGAGGAGGAAGGTTCGAAAGATGTGACCTTGATGATTGCTAAAACCCCCAACAAGGTCTTGTCATCACGGTGATATTATCAAGCAAACTCCCGATGACTCGCCACTCCAACACACTGCACCAATGGTGAAAAGAGAAAGACGATTGAAGCGGGGATGAAGGAAGTGGAAGGAAGGATGAATGCCCGAGTTATGGATATTCGGAAACAACATGGAGGCATTCCAATAAGCAGAGACACCTATGCCATTTGGATGCCGGAATCGAGCAAGATCGTTGATGAATTCAAGAGTCGTCGCATCCGAAGGTTATTTCGCAAACATGTCCATGGCTCAAGCCGGGATTTGTCTTGGGAAAAAGGTCTCACACTATGTGAAGAAGGCGATGAGCTGACAAACCACTAGCGATCACTCTGCTGGTCACTCTCTTGGTCACTCATTTGGGAAAAAGAAGGCCCCAAGATAATACACGCCGGAGCGAAAAGAAGAAGCGATGGTGGAGGAAGAGGTTTCTGTAATACCCGAGCCTCTCATTATTCATTAGGACAATATAGCTCATGCATGATATGATGTTTATTTGTTGCTTACGTGCCATTGGTGCTTCATCATCTAAATCATTTTATATGGCAATGATGAATTTCACAATTTTAGAACCCTTATATAATATTTCGTTGTCGGACTATTAGAAGCTAGCTATTAAGTTACACGTGGTAGACTAAGAACTAGAGAGTAACATCGATATGTATATCGAGCATGAAATATGCAAACAAATAAAACTTAAACGGAATATTATAATGTATAAAAGAACTTTTAATTGATCATACATTTATACATATATAAACACACGAACTGTGTATATTAACACATTTGTAATACTTTACATTAATATATTTGTATATATATCAAGTATATATATATACACATGTCATTATTATATTTATCAAAGTTTATAATAGATTGGTGTTAGAACAAAAGGGTTAACACGTGGTGAGCCCTAGAGTATCTATTATATGTTATATGACATATATTAGTTAATAGTATATATCGGAGTGCATCAACCGCCTTAGGGCTTAAGATAAGTGATACATATACATATTACCCACACAATAAACACACTTGGGGATAGCATGAGAGAGGGGAAGCAAAAGGAGAATCTTGGGCAAAAGAAAAATAAAATAAAATAAGAAAAGAAAATCAAGAGGACAATGTAAGTTCTTCAAAGCTTTATTTATCTTTTGTTTAACTAAGTTAAAATAATAATAGTCTAAAATTAATTCATATGTTGATCTCGGTTGTCTATATGTGATTAATTTAGTACATATTGCAATTATATATATTGAGTTTGGATTTAAGTTATTAAAAGGATTTAACAAATCTGTGGTTTATATGGATTTGACAAATCATATGCTATATATTGTTGTATTCATATGGGTTCAGACAAAAGAAAAAAGAAGAAAAATTGGTTGATGTGCTTATCCATTAAATCTAAAACACTCCTTATAATGAAATGATGTTAATTAGCATTGGGGCAAGTACGAGTTTTGGAAATACGTGTGTATATATATATATATACTGCAAATTTTGGATTAGTATGTGTATATAGATTCACTTTGTAGTAATTAAATTATATCTATGAGGCAAAATAGTCACATACTGAAGTTGAGCATTGAGTTGTTTGTGATCTACCAGTGAATCAACACATAAAATGCAATTAGAAATGAAGGATAATTTCATTGTTCATTTTGTAGGTGAAATATGTGTTAAGTTTCAGTAGCCTATGTTATGCAAAATAATACTACTACTACTACTACTACTACTAATAATAATAATACAAATATTAAAATAATAAAATTTAGGTGATATTGAAATATATTTAAACTGAGGTATTAATCACTTATTATAAATGGCAGGATTAATGATTGAATATATATATATATATATATACTATATAATTTATGAATTTTAATTTTTACAGGGTATCTTATACCTAAGGTTAGGGAGAAAGGCAATTAGCTAACTTTCAGTAGCATATCCAAGGATAAAAGGTAAGTAAAAATCCATCTGCAACTGTAATGTATGGACATAGTATTGTTTGAATTAGTTGTATTATATGTGATTGTGGTACCTTCCTGAGTATATGTGGATATTATGTGATGCATGTTGGCTGGCATGATGATTCAATATGGTGTTTGGTGCGGCATTGAACTTGCCATTCACAGCATTTGCATGTGCATGCATATTACAAGAGGATGTTCGCATGCACGAAAATATTTTCGGAAGAAAATAGATATTTCTGACACCTAGCTAGTGCACCGAGGCATCTTTGGCGTGCTTATGATATATGTTTAGGTATAGCAAGTGGGATACTTCCTGGTGAACACAGAGCTAGATAGGAGATGGGCTCTTGGTGGGTCACAGGGAGGATGGTCCATTTGTGAGTACATGTTATGACCTGCGGGATGGGATACTTCGCGGACGAAGGGACGCAAGTAGGGGACCCTTGGTGGGCAGCGGGAGGATGGTCCACACGTAACATCATAACGATATTATTGGCCATTTGATTATTCTTTGTGTGCGAGCTCTTTTCCGGTGCATAGTAGTTGGGTGGGGCCCAAATGAAAGAAAATGATTTGAGAAAAGTATTTTGAATCCATAGATTTTACATGTTAGCATTACATGTTGGAAAAGCATCACTATTCATTGGACATGCATGATTTTTTTACTTTGAGCTTTAGCTCATGTAGTTCATGCATTGCGGTGAGCATGACAATACCGAGATCGTTAACTTACCGGGCAATCTTTGCGGAACTTCGTAAGGTTTTGAGGATCATGGATATGGATGACGACTGTCGGGCTTATTTTGGGTTCATTTTAATTTTGCTACATTTGTGTTATATGGAGGAACTCGTCATTGTTTATTTCATTTGAAATCGTATTGTGAAAATATGTAAATATTGTCTTTGGTTTGAGTTAAGGTTTGTATATATAAAGTCACCGTGTTTACGTACAAACAGGGTTGATGGCCTTTTGCCTCTAAAGGATAAAATCTACATTGCATGTACGAGAATTTATTTTGTTGATCGTCTGTTATTAAACCGACACGGGGAAAAAGAAAAGAAAATTACACATTTTGAAATAGAGTTTTGGACGAGTTGTGATATTTATATATTTTTCTAATAGTAGTAATAGGGGTGGGCGTCACAGTTTCAGACCCAGAACTCTACCCAAAAACATTGAGTACATAGATCCCAGGCAAGAAAGGAGAGGGATCTCTTGGGCTGGATTTGTTGTGAAATAGCTAACCTGCAAGTGGCAAAGAACAATGCCGAGTATGTTAAGCGAATTGAAGAAGAAAATAAAAGACAAACTCGGTTGTGGGAGGAAAGACAAGAAAAACTAAGAAGAGATGAAGGCCGAGGAAGGGCGTATGAAAAAAGAAGAAGGTCATTTGAAGATGAGAAAAGGAGAAAAAGGTCGAGGAAGATGACAGAGTGAAGAAGATGAAAGAAGGAAGCGAAGGAGATGAAGTGTTGTTGTCCACCCTTCATGTATTTTACTATGTAAATACACTTTATATAAGTCTTCTATACGTTGAATAAAATTATGCAATTTCTATACGTGAATAGATATAGAATGACATGGTTAGTCTAAGCCCGTTTAATCTACGATACAATTTTTTTTTTTTTTGGCTTAAGCTCGATACACTCAGAAATTGACTATGTAAAGAACAAGAATGTTATGATCAATAAAAGATCGATTCTAAACATACATTCGTGATTCTACATTTGTCTGTATGTATCTTTCTTTGTTAAATAATTGTATGAATGTTTTAAGTTTTGGCATCATCAAAAAGGAAATTGTTGGGAAATTATTTTGTAAGATTTTGATGAATGCCATGTAAAACTTAGAATAGGAAGTTGGCTCCACATTTTTGTTGTAAATCGCATTGTAATAGATAGGTGGTCGAGGTGAGTTAAGTCGCCTATGCCTAAACATGTAAGAAGACAATCTGGAGACTAGAAGGAAGACTCGATGAAGGTGCACGGTGAGATGCGGTGAGTGAAGATATCAAGTCAACTCAAGACAAGGCCAAGTCTCAAGGTTGAAGTGTGAGAAAAGTCATCAAATGATTGGAAGCTGACTCAAGTCACCTGGGGATGTTAAGAAAATGCGGTCAAGTCAAGACAATCGAAAGAGATCCGTTGCCTGAGTAAATCAAGAGAATTACTTAAACAAGTAATACCTCCATATCGCTTTCTTGAAGTGTTCGATTCGAAGTGTGCAAAAGGAATAAACCAATGGGAACACTGCACCATGTCGAACTCCGAAAAAGTCAAGAATCATTCATACGAGGAAATGGAAATTCCAAGGATCGCAATAAGACAAGCCAACGACCACAAGTGACTTACAAAAATAAGCCTATCTTTTCAACGGGCGATTTTTGAAAGATCACTATAAAAGGCTGAGGAATAACTCGAGAGAAGGTTACAACACGAACATTCAAGCAAACATTTGAATCAGTAACCTAAGATATTCTCAAATCATTCAAGATCAATCCTCAAACTACATTTACGAAGGAAATCAATCTAACACTCACTGTGAAGGAAAGATAACTTCAATCAGTTGAAAAGGAAATTTTTGAAGAATCAAGGGATCTACATTCCACGGAGGATTGTAGGAAGGTTCAGGTCGAACCAGTCTCAAGTTTTTGGAGGGCTTCGTGATCAAATCCAAAAAGCTTGAGCAAGGGAAATGTAGTAGTAGCAATCGCCCTGTGAAGAAAAGTTCGAGTCATACGAGAAGCCAAGCTGCGTGACCAAGGCATCTCGATCGAGTCCCAAAGGATCAAGTCATTTGTGTGATCAAGACTTGTATCTGGACCATTAACCACTCAGTATATTGATCAATACTTAGTGGATTCCTCCAGGAGTTGGAGAAGAGAGGAGTAGAAGAATTACCCCATCTTGAACCTCTATAAAAACTTATTGTGTCATTTACATTTCAAAGACTTTAATTTCTCGCATCTTATTTTATCTCGCTAATAAATTTGCTATCCAATTGATAATCAACTGAGTGCTAAAACCAAGTATTAAAACAAACTTAACCAAATTCAAGGGTGTTAAGTCTTCCATTTGAAAACAAATCACAAGAGTTAAGTCTTTAGTCAAAACAATTTGAGTTACTCTATCAACGGCTTAGAAAGTCTGTTGAGTGACTAACTCTTTGATTAACTAACTTAGTTGTCCATCAAGGACACAGTGTGAAGTATTAACTCTGAATATTTAAAAGGACTAATTTGAAAAGTTGGTAAGGTTTATTCAACCCCCCCTTCTAAACCTTACACTCACACCCCTTGGGACCTACACTAACACCTTCCCCCCTGATAACAGGTTTAAAAATATTTTCTCTTGTGATGGCATTGGACATTGAAAAGTCGAGAGCGCGACTTTTTGGTCCGACTCCAAATAAGCTCAAACTCACCCAAATCGATCCTAATGATATCTGGACCAAGTTGAAACACAAATCCCAAAGTTTGCACACGGAATTTCAACAAATGTCCATCGACGACATTCGATGGCCCCTGCCGCCCGTACACTGCCTGCACGCTATGCGACCATTGTTCAGCATTTTGGCCCATCATTCTGGATCACTGCCCCCAAGTCCCGGCACTGATCTAACCCATGCCAAAACCTCTAAGGACCTTCACTTTCGTGAGACATGTGCTATAAAACAACGCGCACCATGCCGACACTTGGTGCCATGCCCCATGCCGACACCCTTAGCCCGATGACCCGTGCCATGATGAGTCCAAACGCGCCATCTGCACAAAGGGTCTAACAGTTAGAGACTAAACCAGGATTCAACACCATGGTGGCAATAGTTGGAAATCCAAATATTTAGTTCATATAATAATAAAATTGAGAATACATAATATTTTTATATTAGATACAATGCCAATCATCATCATTAAATATATCAAAATATATGCAATTCTAATACATTAAAATTTTGAAGAAAAAAAACTATTTTGCATATGACAAAAAAATCATCCATAAGGGAAACAAATAATCTTTCTGCAAAAGTTGAAGTATCACGTTATGGCATCTTGAAATATAAATTTAAGGTGTGTAAGAGTGTAGGCCCACAAATTTTAAAATATAAATGATTTGACCTATTTAAAAAATTTATCAACAAACTGGGATCCCAATGACTTGAGGTTGAAAATTCATATAAATATTCTTTTACAAAACAAAAAATATCCAATATTTACATATAAAATGTGTAAAATAAAAACGTCTTGAATGTAGGTCCGCCTTGAATGTAGGTCCGCCCCTGATGATGATGACTAAAATGGGATGGTACAGTTGCACGACCATCCTGCCACCGTGCCTTTTTGTTTAATGAGTGGAAGATAAATTCAGGAATATTTTGGGGTATATTAAGTAAATGAGTTGCTTTAAAAAAATAGGATTTGTTGTATTTAGAAAGTGAGTGAATTTAGAGGAATAAAAAAGGGTGTAAATAGCAGCCCAAAATTGAATTCGTGCCAATGGCCCAACTATAAAACCTCAAAAGTTAAAGGACTTTAAAATTATTTAGTTGTTTTGTTTTTAATTTTAGGGATAGTTTTAGTCTAATTATAAACAAATCTAGTTATTTTTTAAAATTACAAAAAAAATAATAATAATAATCCTTGATATTTGTTCCTATTTTACAAATTGCAACCTCGGGATGGGTAATTTCAAATAAATAAAAACCTCAAAGGATATTTGTAACATTAAAAGATAATAAATGTTTTTTGCAATAAGGCTAAACCTAGGGGTAACTTTTGTCATCATCCCTTAACTTTATTATAATTTTTCTTCTCTCAATTTGTTTTTCCGTCACGTTTTAGTGAGTTGTTATTTTGTTTATATTGGTCTCTGTAATTTTTAGACAATATGTGGTTTCTACTAATTATTTTGTTCTGTGATGCCAGTGTTTGATAAGTTTAATGTTGAGCCTCAAATTTCTGTAATTTTTTTTTAATTTTTTTTCTTTTTTGTCAATAAATGTAAATTGCATTGATAAAAAATTCATGACAAGTACTCCGATCATACCCAGACGACAATAACAAAAGTGGGATAGCCACATAAAGCAACAAAACAAGGCTAACATTCTCCTAAAGCGAGCTTCTTAAACTGGAATGTTATCGATTTCATCGTCGCCATAACGGAAAACTCGGGCATAATTTTAAGGAGCAAGGGTATTCCATAGACCGAATATGGCCCTCCCTTCATCATCGTTTCATGATCCTCCTCATTTTGGAATTTGAACATCATCCAACCATTCCCAGCTGGTAAGTACTCAAAATGAACTTCCCATGACTGGCAGAGCTTAAGCAATGGTTTTTTCCCGGGGTGATGGTATGGGAATTTGCCCACAAGACAGTAGCCCCAAGTCTTCTCCACATCGCAAAGATCGTCCTCGGTCAACACCACTATGTCGCCACGGCAAGGGGTCTCAATAGGCTCAATTTTCATGGCTTGTAAAGAACTCCAATTGTCAGCAAATCGCCTCATGGCCCCCACCCGACGTGCCTTTGGTTTTGTTTTAGTGTTTCTTCTCTGAGGCATTTTGTCGAACAGGTTCTGTGCTTCTTTTGTCACTGTTTCATTGTTTTAGTTGTTATCTGTTAATATGTTCGGATGTGTTTTCGGCCAGCCTTTTTTTCCAAATTTATACGATTCTAGAAATTAGTATTATGTTTGATGTGTGTCATTCCCAGTG
This sequence comes from Rehmannia glutinosa, assembly GCA_016081115.2. Lineage (NCBI taxonomy): Eukaryota > Viridiplantae > Streptophyta > Magnoliopsida > Lamiales > Orobanchaceae > Rehmannia > Rehmannia glutinosa. The sequence continues at coordinate 240,088 of JABTTQ020001197.1, forward strand.
GAAATTCTTATTTTCCAAATCGTTTTGAAAATTGCACTGTAGGCTGTAGCCAACTTTTTTTGTTTTCACATGAATGGTTTTCGCAGGAAACCAGGAGGCATATTTTGAACTCCAATCCCAAATACCAATATCAAAGTCAAATAGTGTATTGCTGATCATGCATTGCCGAGTTCAATTGTTATTCGTTTATCCTTCCACGACATCTGTTTCCATTTTCATTCCTTAAAAAATACACATAAAAACTGTGTCAAAAAAAAATACACATAAAAACAATCAATGGAACATAATTTCATTTCCAAATATATATAGAATTATAAATTAAGACTATTAATCAAATATGATTTTACACGAAAATCAAAAAATTCTCAAAATTTGAATTGGAAATGTAACGCCCCATTTTACAAAATAAAAATATTACGACTTTTATAAAAGCGATATTATAAAAACACGATTTTTAACAAAATAATTTAATAAAACAAAATATTTAAATATAGATAAATACCAGTCACATTACTATTGAAATATTATCAAAATATTTCATTACATAAATAAAATTATTCAAATTCCAAAGTGAAATTTGGTCTTCATCTATCTCTCTCTCGATTAATTACACCACACGCACACCTCAAACACACACGTGCCCCCTTCTCACAACACTCACAAACCACACAATTATTTGCACACCACCACATCACATCTCAACTCCGATGGCAGTGGCGGGAGAAACGCGGCGGGTGACGGCGCGGCTGACTTCCGGCGATAATTAATGGCTGTTTTTTTTTTACTGGAGTAGTGTGACTGAAATTCTGGGACTCAAAATTTCAGTTATTTTTTCGAGTAGGTGTCGATCGGAACAATATATGAAGAAAACAAATGGGTGTGGTTTGGTTCTGTTCGTATTTTTTTCAAAGATGATAGAATAAAAAAATCTCACCTTTTCTTTCCTTGTTAAAGTCTGTGGAAGCTAAATGAAAAAAAATAGAATTTATAGAAGAATTGGAGGTTTCAGATTTAATCTTCTTCTTTACGTTAAAAATGTGTTTATGACTCTTTTCATATTCTTCCATTAAACATAAGACTGTAGGCTTTCCAATTTCTAAAACTGGTAATATTGTAATTAAGAGGACTAATTATTGTAATTATATATTCTGATAAAAAAACTGACTAGAAAATATTTAAGGGGTAGACCTAATTGTAAATTTTCCCCAAATTATGAAATTAGGGATTTAAACCCCAATTGAATCTAATTGCGAGCCCTAATTGTAAATATATCCCTAATTTTGTGGACATTACATCCTACACCCCTTAAAATTAATTTTGTCCTCGAAATTCGTTACTTACTTTGGATAATAAAATTTGGGTACTGGGCACGTATCTCGTCTTTGCGCTCTCAGGTGGCTTCATTTCTCCCATGGCGTCTCCATTGAACCTTGATTAACGCAACATATTTATTTCTTAGTTTGTGGATCTTGCGCTCTAAAATCGACTATGGCCCTTCCTCGTATGTCAAGTCCTTGTTAATTTCTAAATCCTTATAGTTCACGATGTGACTTGGACCGTGAACATATTTTCTCAACATCGAAACATGAAAAATATTATGCACACTTGACAAACTTTGTGGTAATGCCAATTGATAAGTCAAATCTCCAATGCGAGTAAGGATTTCGAACGGTCCAATATATCTTGGCTTCAATTTTCCTTTTTCACCAAAACAAATAACACCCTTTATAGGAGCCACTTTCAAAAACACTTTTTCTCCTTCTTCGAATTGTATATGTTTTCTCCTTCTGTCAGCATATGACTTTTGTCTATCTTGAGCCATTCTGATTCGATCTTGTAATTTGGCTATCTTTTCTACAGTCTTCTGAAGCAGTTCTGGCCCCAAAACTTTCTTCTCATCAACCTCATTCCAATACTACATTTTCGTCCATACAATGCTTCATACGGAGCCATCCCAATTGTCGCTTGATAACTTTTGTTATAAGCGAACTCCACTAAAGGCAGTAAAGTCTCCCAGTTACTCCCCAAATCGAGCACACAAGCTCTTAACATATCCTCTAATATTTGTATCGTCCTTTCAGACTGTCCGTGTGTCTGCGGATGATAAGTTGTGCTGAATTTCAATCTTGTGCCCATTGCACTTTGCAGACTTCTCCAGAATATTGATGTAAATCTTGTATCTCTGTCTGATACAATAGACACTGGGACTCCATGTAATTTCACGATCTCCCTCATGTAGATTTGAGCATATTGTTCCATACTATACGTCATTTTGATTAGTAGAAAGTGAACCGACTTAGTCAACCGATCTACTATAACCCAAACAGCCTTATTTTCTTTAATTGATCTCGGAAGTCCTACCATAAAATCCATTGTTATATGTTCTCATTTCCATTCTAGGATTTCAAGTGGTTTTAGCAAACCGGCCGGTCTTTGGTGTCGTCCTTCACTTGTTGACAAGTCAAACATTTCTCTACAAAATTTCTAATATCTCTCTTCATGCTTCTCTACCAAAATATTCTCTTTAGATCTCGATACATCTTTGTACCCCCAGGATGAGCCGTGTATGGTGTACAATGAGCTTCTTCAAGAATTTTTTTCTAAGTTCATCTTCTTTATGAATACACAATCTTCCTTCATAAGTTAAAACACATTCGTCTGTTAGAAGAAACCCCTTAACACTTCCTTTTTGGGCTCGTTCTTTCATTTTGTTCAGAAATTTATCCCGAGGTTGAGCTTCCTTAATTCTCTCCTTTAAAGTAGGTTGCACCACTAAAGATGTTAATATCGCTTCCGTACTTTTTGGTGGTACGACTACCTCAATCCTCATTTTGGCAAACTTCTTCACTAGTTCTTCTTGTTCAGTTATCAAACTTGATATTTCTCCTTTGGTTTTACGACTTAGAGCATCAACAACTACATTAGCTTTCCCAGGATGGTAGTTGATGGTACAGTCGTAATCTTTAACCAATTCTAACCACCTCTTCTGCCTCATGTTCAACTCTTTCTGGAGTAAACATATATTTTAAGCTTTTGTGGTCAGTGAAAATTTCACAATTTCCTCCATACAAATAATGCCTCCAAATCTTTAAGGCATGAACCACATCAGCTAACTCCAAATCATGTGTAGGGTAGTTCAATTCATGTGGCTTTAGTTGCCTTGAGGCGTAGGCAACCACTTTTCCATGTTGCATCAATATGCATCCTAATCATTGTTTAGACGCATGCTATAAATGGCAAATTTCTTAGAGGGATCATGAATTGTCAAAACTGGTGCAGAGGTCAGTCTTTGTCAATTCTTGAAAACTTTTCTCGCATTTCTCTGTCCACATAAATTTTTTCTCCTTTTCTAGTCAATCAGGTCATGGGTCCAGCCATTTTTGAAAATCCTTCGATAAATCTTCGATAATACCCTGTTAAACCCTAAAAAAGTGCGAACTTCACTCGCATTCTTAGGAGCCCAGCATTCATTGACCGTTTCGACTTTAGTTGGATCTACTTCAATTCCTTGAGCAGTACTCACATGCCCAAGAAATACAACTCGATTAATCCAAATTCGCACTTCTTAAACTTTGCATACAACTTTTCTCTGCGAAGTGTCTCCAACACTATTCTCAAATATTCTTTATGTTGTTCCTCATTCTTAGAATACACCAGTATGTCATCTATAAAGACTATGACAAATTGGCTAAAAATGGATAAAACACTCGATTCATCAAGTCCATGAACACTGTTGGTGCGTTACTCAATCCAAAAGGCATTACAACGAATTCATAATGCCCATAACGAGTTCTAAAGGCCGTCTTCGGAATATCACTTTCCTTAATTCTCAGTTGGTGATATTCGGATCTCAAGTCAATCTTAGAAAAAGTACTGGTACCCCTTAATTGATCAAATATGTCCTCAATTCTTGGTAACATGTACTTATTCTTCATGGTGAATCGATTAAATTCCCTATAATCGATACACATCCTAAGTGACCCGTCTTTCTTTTTGACAAAAGGGACTGGTGCTCCCCATGGAGAAACACTGGGTCGAATGAATCCTATATATAGGAGTTCTTGTATTTGCATCTTGAGTTCTTGCAATTCTTTTGGTGCCATCATGTAAGGTGCCTTAGATACTGTTACCGCTCCAGGTGCCAAATCGATTGAAAACTCAACTTGTCTATCTGGTAGAATTCCTAGCAATTCCTCTAGAAATACATCCAAAAATTCACAAACAATTGGGACATCTACAGGTGTCGTCTCTGTCATCGAGATACCAGTCAAGTTTCCCAGATAACCTTGTCAATTTTATTTTCTCAGCATTTTCAATGCTTTCATTGCTATTATAACTCTAGGCATATACTTAGACTTAACCCCATAAAATTTTATTTCATCATTATCAGGCAGTCTAAGTGTTATTTCCTTCTTCTGACACTTAATGTCAGCGTTGTACTTGCTAAACCAATCCATACCTAAAATTAAATCAAAATCCTTCATCCCAATAACATATAAATCAGATTCCAAATATTTTCCCCTATATCCAAATTTACACCTTTATCCATGGAATCAGTAGTTATTGAATTCCCAGAAGGTAAGCTAACTTCAAGAGATTCATCTACTTTAGCATGCTTTTATACTCAATTATGGAATGAAATTTAACAGATATATATGAGTGTGACGCACCAGTGTCAAATAGTGCTAAAGCAGGTATTCCTAATACTGTTAATATACCTGTCATCACACCTGGGTTCTGATCTGCTTCCTCTTGAGTCAAAGCGTACATCCGAGCTCTTCCTCCACCAGTCAAAGCGGTCACATGTCCAGGCTTCTTACATTTGAAGCATTTTCCTTGCCCAGCTAGACATTCACCATTAATGATTTTTCTTGCAATTAGGATATAGCAGATTATCGTTTTGAGTATGTGGGTGGACATTCTCATCAGTCTTTGCCTACTTGTTCTGATTTTCATTCTTATTTTGTTTTGTCCCATCGCACTTCCGCTTTTCAGATACCATAACCGATTTCTGGCCGTCATCATCCTCAACCAAGCTTGCCTCTATTTCTTGTGCACTTTTCACCATCTCAGCGTATTCCAAATCACCCTGAGCAGACAGTATATTGGACAGTTGCGATCGTAATCCCCTCGTAAACCTCAATGCCTTCTTTATATCAGTATCACCAAATGCGGCGCAAACCGACTCTTGTTGGTTGAATTCTCTTTCATTTTCAGTCACAATCTTGTTTCTTTGTTTGAAGTTTAGAAATTTTGTCTCTTTCTGATCACGATACGATCGCGGGAAAAACTTTCCCATGACAACCTCCTTGAACCCATTCCAAGTCAATGCATCTCATTCCTCTTCAGTTCTAGTTCTCCAATATCCTTCCCGCCAATGATCAACGTCCTCAATTAGCTAAAAAGTGGCACATGTGACTCTTTGCTCGTCATTGCATCCAATGAGTTGGAAAACTCTTTCTAAAGATTGGAACCATTCATCCACAGTTGGACCATCACGCCATTGAATGTAGGTGGACGATAATGGCGAAAATGTTCCACAGTCCTCGTGTTGTTATTATTGTTATTATTTTGCACTACCCTCAGGAATTCGGCAAGTACATCGTTGACAGGAGCATTATCTTGATTTCCAACATTAGCTTGATTTCCATTATTGGCTTGATTGCCATTCTCATTTGTACGGTTTCATGTTCGGTTACGAGGAGCCATAATCCTACAAATATACATAATGCTTAACTAACGTAATAATCAAATATTGAGTCTTACTACAAACACAACATAAGAATAATAATCGTAGACAAATAATAGTAGACAAGATATTAGATTTTCATTCATAATATTACTTCAACCCTTTAACAAGGATTTATTTGGATTAATAGAAAAATAAAGCAAATTTTTTCAATTAAACAACTCAAAAGTTCTGGCCCTCTTCCTCATTTTCATCCTCATTCGGATCATCCTCTTCATCTTCTTTTGTGGCCTCAGTTATACGGTCAACCCACTTTGCAAACAATCTAGAAGTGAATGCCCCATAGTAAATCTTGAGTGTGTAGCCTTGTGCGTCATACTTCACCATCGTTCCACACAAATATTCAGTTTTAGCCTTCCATTTGGGTGTCAGCGAATCAACCACCATGCGTGTAGCACCATACTGATCTGGAGCACCCCTGAGAAAATGCATATCATACTATTTCTGATGCATTTTTACCACGTAGGTTCCTATATTATCGTCATCTTTGATTTTATAATTAAGGTAATTAGTTAGCTCATTCGAGATATTGTTAATTCTCCAATCGCGCACCCTTTTTTCTAGCACTGTGTCTTAGTGGCGACATCTATATTTGTAGTCATATTAGTTAAACATCAATATTTTTTTTACAAGGCATATAGATTATTATCTAACGAATGGCATAAAATTGTACGATTTAAATATGGAAACATGTATTACAGCTGGCATATAAAAAAATTAAATGACATGAAATAAAATGGCATAATAAATTTGTCACATACCTTGAGGGAGCAGGCTGAGATATGACGGTGATGGATGACTCTAAATTATTTTGTCTTAAAAAAACACATTTTTTTACAAGTCTACAGAATCATAGACCTACTTTGATACCACTGTTGTAATGCCCCAATTTTACAAAATAAAAATATTCCGACTTTTATAAAAGTGTTATTATAAAAACACGATTTTTAATAAAATAATTTAATAAAACAAAATATTTAATATAGATAAATACCAGTCACATTACTATTGAAATATTATCAAAATGTTCCATGACATAAAATAAAATTATTCAAATTCCAAAGTGAAATTTGGTCTTCATCCATCTCTCTCTCGATCACACGCACACCTCACACACACACATGCCCCCTTCTCACAACACTCACAAACCACACAATTATTTGCACACCACCACATCACATCTCAACTCCTGTGGCAGTGGCGGGAGAAATACGGCGGGTGACGGCGCGGCTGACTTCCGACAACAATTAACGGCTGTTTAAAATTCTGGGACTGGAAATTTTAGTTGTTTTTCCGAGTAGGTGTCAGCCGGAACTAATAGATGAAGAAAACAAATGGGTGTGGTTTGGTTCTGTTCGTATTTTTTCCAGAGATGATAGAATAAAAAAATTCTCACCTTTTCTTTTCTTGTTAAAGTCTATGGAAGCCAAATTGAAAAAAAATAGAATTTATAGAGGAATTGGAGGTTTCAGATTTAATCTTCTTCTTTACGTTAAATGAGTTTATGACTCTTTTTCATATTCTTTCATTAAACATAAGACTATAGGCTTTCCAATTTCTAAAACTGATAATATTGTAATTAAGAGGACTAATTATTGTAATTATATATTCTGATAAAAAAAACTGATTAGAAAATATTTAAGAGTTAGAAACCCTAATTGTATATTTTCCCCAAATTATGAAATTACGGATTTAAACCCCAATTGAATCTAATTGTGAACCCTAATTGTGAATATATCCCTAATTTTGTGGATATTACATGAAACACATCCATACACATAGTAACTACTCCCTCCGTCCCAAATATATAGTCCAGTTTAACTTTTCACATAGATTAAGAAAAATATTGGAAATTACAAATATGCAAAATATTTACTTGATTTGACCTTATTTAATGAATAGTGTAAATTGCAAATTTCATATTAAATAGGGTTATGATAATAAAAGAATAGAAAAAGTACTATTAAATATAAAAAGTAGATTATATATTTGGGATATCCGAAAAAGGAATAATGAACTATATATTTGGGACGGAAGAAATTGTATTTAGGTTGAATGCTCCATGTAACTTTTTTATCCCAACACTAAATGACTTTAATGTGATATTTGTTTAGATTAAGAAGCTAAGCTAATCTTAATAACATTCAAATATTCAATTAATCGATGAGGAAAATTCATAAATTTATAATTCCTCTTGGAAAAGGATTACATTAAAAAAATTCAGTCTTTCAAAAAAAATTCAGAAAATATATACTTTACATTAAAATGATGAACGAAAATATAGAATCATATTATATATATTCACAATGATGAAAGTTATATCGTACTAAGACGACATAAGTGTTTTGAGAAAATAATAATTTGTTTTGAGGATATTTTGGGATTTTTTTCATTTTGTATGCATTAAATGTGTTTTTATTCTCAATAGTGAAATTTAAAATTTGAACATATTATTTGTTTCCTTCTGCAAGACATTTTAACATTTAGTTGTCTATTTGATTAGAATTCTAAAAAAATTGAAGCATTATCAATCAATTTATGATATGATGGATTATAATTTGTATAGGCCCAATAGACCAAATCCAAGGAAATTATCTAGACTATGGGCCCATAAACAAATAAAGACCCACTATTATTACCTAAACTAACCCCACGAATACTTTAAGACTAAAGTCTAAAAGGCTCACGAAAACCCACTAACATGCCTATAAATGTCTTGGTATCCTCATTGTTAAAGATATGCAATTTACTACACACTTAGCTCCTCTCAAATTATTTGGCTTCTTTTACTTGGATTCTCTTGGGAGTGATACCACATCATGCCCAAATTATCATTTCACCATAAAATGAAAAATTGATTTTACTAATGAACTAGTTGTGGGAAGTAATGTGCCAAGGTTATTTGACTAAAAAGTTTATGCCAAACAACCAATGAACATGAATAATATCTTAATCAAAAATTCAAAATGCTCAAAATATTAATAGTTTTTTTTTTGAAATGCTCGAAATATTTTATGTGGGCAATTAAATTACTTATAAAGTCCCTTTGCTAGCCAAGTCCAACCAAACGGGTGGGTCTTTATTTTATCGTTCAGCCTCACGTTTTATGATTTTCACTTTTTTCCTCTGCATTTCTATTTGGGATTTACCGACGAGAAGCCCGTGTGGCTCACAGTGGAAGACACCAAACGCAGGTAGCAGAAAAAACCCACAATCTCACACCCCAAAACTCGAGTAAATAACCCACCCTATAAGCTGTTTTTCCTTATTGCTGCTGCTCTGCAAGTCGGTTCCAACTTTCAAGTTTCCCACAGGTGAAACATACAATCTCCAATCCCAAGATACACCCGTTAAAAAGAACGCCTAATAGCAGTTCTTGCGAGCCGAAAATAAATTTATCTGTTGTATATTGAGTTGTCGTAATTTAAAATGATGTCTTCATATGTATGGTTTCTTGGAGCGATATTTTTGCGTTTGTATGTTGTGGGTTTTATTTATTTATTTATTTATTTTTTGGTGGGGGGGGGGGGTTGGGATTGTGAATTTGTTACCTTTTGGCTTGGTATAACCTACTCATGAGCCTGTTTTGATTATTGTGAATATCATCTTGGGTTTTATAGGCTCTAATTTAATTCGTTTTCAGTAAGTGGGCTGCTTGGAGTAATTAAAACAAGACTTGAATTCTTGAATTAGATATGCTTGTTCATTGATTTCCTTAATGGTATTTTCGTTCATCACTGCTGGAATTTTTGTTTGATGGGATTGAGGTATGTAGTTAGCTTCTTAAGTTTAGTAAGCACGGGCAGTCCAATGTTTGAGAAGATCTGTAAATTATTTTCTTTGGCAAAACTTATTGTACCGAAGTAATTGATTTCTTCTATGTGAATTCTTCCCTGTGGTTTTTGTGTAATTGTATGGTAACGAATCAAATGGTGTGCATTGATTTACAGCAGAAGAATACAATGATTTAAGAGATTGAGGAGCAACGGCCTTGTTTGTTTCTCTATTAAGGTGTTGAAAAGTTTGGAGGGTTATATGGCTCTTAAAACAGTGCAAATGTCGATAAACACTTTAGTGACTTCGAGATGCAGTGTTGCTTATTTCAGCCAACGGAGGGAACCGCATATAGTGCTCGGGGCTGGAAGGTTTTCCCTTTGTTCTTTTGGTGGAAAAAACGCTTCCTTAGCTGGGCCGTGTGAGGTATCTCAACCTAGAAGTTTGAGGGTTCGAGCTGGTTGGCTATTTAAAGGAAGTAGTGGTAAGGGATCAGAATTGGATCCAAGTTGTGAGCATAGTGAAAGTGCCAATGAGGATATTTTGATGTTTTTCTTTGAGCTGGACTTGGCAACCCGGGTACAGGTTTGTGATACTAACAACTCTGTCTCAAGTTTTGGACGGCTGAAAATAAGAAGTTGGTTGGCTTATCACTTCGTTTCGTTTATGTTGCAGTATGCTTTGAATCTGGAGCAGTATGAAATTGCCCAGCAACTGAGGAACAAGTTGACTGAGGTTTGAATAAGTAAATTATTCCCTAAATTCTAATCTTTGTCTGCAATACTATTTATTTGTTAAAAGAGCCTTTTAATATTTCTTTGTTGGAAGCTCTTTTGCCATTTGTTTGGCTACCTGTGCAGTAATCTTGCTGGGACTATTGGTTATGTACCCTCTATGGGTCATTTTTTTTTCTTCATTCGATCTGATAAAGATCATCGGAATCAGTAATCCTGATCTATATTTGCGTGTGAGATTTATGCTTATGGAATTTCTGAGATTCATCATGGACTGTGTTGCTATACGGTTAAGGTGTTTGAAGACCTGATCATGCTTTATATATTTATTTGAAGGTTGAATCAGAGGTTATCAAACTCCGAGAAAGCAGAAGGGGATCAGGGTCCAAAAGTGAAGCTCAAGATATGGCTATAAGCATATTACGTCTACGGTAAATCTCCAATTTCTTGAGTTGTTTTCCCAGTGCAGCTGACTCTAAGGATTGAGTTTTTCATCAATTCTCCATTCATTCAAATCAATTTATTTGGGCACTTAATTGTTGAAGTTCTACTTCTTTTCAGTGCAGACTTGCAGAATGCGATTCAGAGTGAGAATTACAGTTTGGCTGCTGAGTTAAGGGATAAAATTTCCAAACTTGAAGCAAAGTCTTTGTCTGCATCAGTAAAAGCTCAAGCATACGAAAACGCGCAGTATGCTTTCCGCTTGGGCCAGAAAGTGAAGCATAAGATATTTGGTAATTTGTTACCTTATGTTGCCCACTGTTATCTGTTTCCTTTTTTCGATACATATAATGTTAAAGTATTTGTTCTGACACTAATTCTGAGTAGAGATTGTCGTGGTAATATTAGTGTAAGTGCAATTTCTTTATATGCATCGGCATAATTTATTGCATTAGGTAGATTTAAATGAAGATCAATACAGAATATGGGATAGTTATTTTGATACTAGATAAGGTGGTAGTAAAATACTTATTATTGTGATAATTTGTCAATTTCAGACAAAAGCAGCTCTTTTGCAACACACTTGTAAAAGTCACTTAGGAATGGGGAAAGCTTTGTTTCAACTACCTCAGATGGATTCCAAGGCTATATTTTGTAATATTTAGGCTTAAGTATTGCTTATAAAGAGATTGATTTGGTATTGTAGGATATCGAGCTGTTATTTGCGGCATGGATCCAGTATGCTGTGAGTCGAAGTCATGGATTGATGGTGCAAATGTTGAAAAGTTGACTCGTGGTCCTGATCAACCCTTTTATCAGGTTTAAATATATTCAATATGCATCCTTTGTTATTTTGCATGAAAATGGGCTTTCTGTTATCATTTTTTCGACTTTCTTCAATGACATATTTCATTGCTCCCGGTTCAAGGTTCACTTTTGCTTCTGCACAAAAAAGATTATGTTGCTCATTTGGCCACATAATAACCTAGGGTAAGTAATCTTGTCCTGACTGATAATTGATATAGTTACATGACACCTTTGACATTTATCTCATCAACACTAGCTAACAAAGTAAAGGGTCCGTTCGTTTCATTAATTCCTATCGATTCTCATGATTGTGGCATCTAAGTGATTTAGACTACATTTCCATTTTCATATTCACTAGCCATTTTAAGTTGCAATAGGTAGCATTAGCATTACTCAGTGAGAAAATATGTAATCTCCTATCCTTTAGTTAAGTTTAACCTATTATTTTGTAGGTGTTAGTTGACATGCAAGAAGACCCCAACCTTTTAGTAGCGTACGGTAAGCATGAGTAATATTATTTTGTGGTTTTTGGTTATGTTTATTATTATTATTTTACTTCTATTTATAAAACCTTTTTTCCTGTTCGTTTATTGACAAGGTAGTACCAATAATTGAATTTAGGCTACATTGTCCATCTCTTGTTTACACTAGAATGTCATTGTACTACTTTCATGTGCTCCTCTTATCATATTCTTGTCCGTAAATTACAAAAAATACCCTTGAGTCTCCGTGTAATTACAAAAAAGACCCCAACCATCTTTCTAAATTACTATTATCAGTATTTGTAGTTTTGAAAGATAACATGATGTTTTTATAATTACACTAAACTTCCGGGGTAGTTTTTGTAATTATCCTATTCTTTTGGGCCGAAGCATAGTTTTTTTACTCTTTTCATTCGAGGACTGATGGATTTGCAAATGGAATTTTCTCTCAGTTCCTGAAGAAAATTTAGTGGTGCCTGACCGACAAGACACGGTTAGTCAGATCATACACGTGTCAAAACTCAAATTTGCTTAGTTATTCTGCATCTCATAGTTGGTAGATTGTGATTGACCATATCCAGGGTAGGTTTGACCATCCTTATGCTTCCTTCTTGTTTTACGGAATGGATGCTGCTGGAGATTTCATCCCGATTAAACAGCTGCGCGAGAAGTATAACCAGCCTCGGCATGAACTGCCATACGATCCGTCGGACGAGCAAGATGGAAAAGATGCGTAAACGTTTGATGCTTCTATTTCCTTTATGGATGCGCTTTTGATGAGAATTTCAAGACCATATGGTTCATCATTTGACATATGACGGGTGCTACATAGATCTTTGATTGTTTCTAAACACGTATAATAATAGCTGCATCACTCTGTAGATAAGTACATTCCGAGCTTTTGTCTATTATTTGGTCCTTTCACATCGTGTAAACGTGAAATCTTATTCTACAGTGGCTACTGCCTGTTAGCCGAGCTATAAAGGATCAATATACATTCTCTCTTCTTTCATTTGTATTTAGAGCAGTTTACATTCTTGCATAGCCGAGTTTGTGTTCATCAAGATCTTAAATCGACTTGTTGTGTTGTTCAGTTGTCGTAGTCTATTCCTAAACGTATGCTTAAAACAACTTGCTGCATTTTCCGGGGAAATGCTGTGTTTTTGTAGTAGTTTTGTGTGTAGTAAGGAATATAAGATGAAATCATTTGCAATTTTTTTGGTCATATTGGTGAAAAAAGACATGCATTGAACCCTTTTTTTTACTTGTACCCACAGTTCACATATACAAATGAGCAGCAAAGGTGTGGCACATCCATAGTTCAGCTCATCTAATGAGTAGTCTATGTAACCTTCTTCATTTTATGAGTGAATGTGTAGTATTTATATTTCTTTTCAGAAAAATAGTTTTTTCAAAGATAAATAGTTTTCTGGTCTACAGTAGATTAGTGAACAATTTTCAACATATGGGACTAATTCCTAACTCTAAACTAATAAAAATTAATCAAACCCATGACAGTCTCAAATTCCAGAGTAGAATTTTAGTATTTTCAAATAAATTTAAATTTAATTTGTTCTAAAGAAATTAATAATAAGATCCAAATTGGTTGCGCTAATTTTGTGCGAGAAACCAACTACACAGCATTTCCCCATTTTAGGAGTTAAATAGCCTATGATTTTATTTTTTTTTATCAACTCTTGCATTATTGATATTAACAAGTTATTGTGGCGGCACCTTATCGACTTATTATTTTTTGATATTATCGCTTAATAACAACCCAACTCATCGATTCTAATCATCTATTGTACTGATTCAAGAAAGAAAAAAAAATATTTTTAATCCTATGTACTGTGTACACTTTATGCTTTGATGAACAATTATTTATTTGTTTATATAAAAAAAGTTATAAATATATTGTAAAGATTATGAACATGCTAAAAAACTTTTGAATTTTGCAAAAAGATAAAAATATATGTTGGGGACATAATTGGCTTTCTCAATATTTCTTATTTTAATTATTTTACTCCTTATTAAATTCTAAATTTATTATCCAATTTTATTAACCATTAATGAATTGCAAATATAATTATTTGGCCAACCAATTCGAGTTCTTTAAGAAGTGGTAACATGGGGTGAGCAGTGGCTGCTGGACGGACTTCAATCTTAGAGTCTGATTCAATATTTCGAGGAAATAGAATAGATAGAAGGGCAACTCTAACGATTGTTAGCCCGTTGGTGGCGGTCATAAGGGAACTCTTTTATAGAAAAGTATAGAAGTGAAGTTAGGACACACCCTTAGATAGCCGAAAGGGGCCACCTCATAGTAGCTTTATGCCGAGCCAGGTGGGGTTGTTCCTTAAGCTTTAGATAGGTGAATCAATGGGCCTCTACGGGACGCTCGGTGGTATAGGGAAAAGCCTTTTGAGTGCATTCACTAGCCAATGATCACCCATGACATCCGTGTCACACTAATGCCATAAAGGTTTTTGGTGGGCTTATTGGCACATGCCCGGGGCCGGGAGAAGCTATTCAAAATGTGGAACTTCAACCACAGGTAAAAGAGAAGCATTGTAACGACGAAACACTATGATTAGTGAAATGGGTGAGCACGAAACTTTAGTAAGAGGGTTTCTCGATGAACACTAACAACTGCCCATTACTCTACTACAATAAGCAATGAACTCTTTGTTATAGTATCTTTGAGTTGAAAGCAGCAAGCCAGCAACCTATACCAGCCCATGCAACCCACTTTATTTTATAAGGCTCATGCAGCCCGCCCATCAACCCAGGTATAAAAAAATCTCTTCGTCTCATTTGTAAGATTTCTCAATGAATTGCTCTTAATTACTGTCCTTTGCTCTGAATTTTCTCTCATATCTGGTCTAATTTGAGTGTTGTAAGGGTCTTCCTAGAACAACCCCAGGGTCCGTCTAACGTTTGTTGTCAGCTCCAGAGAAGAAGTTGGACAATTATTCAGAATCTTGACCTTAGAGTGATTTGCAGATTTTAGCATCATCAATATAGTTATTTCTAAACACATAATATAATTATTACTTTATTTAGTTTGTTACGATTTTTTTACATCTTAATAAAATGTTGTTAAGAAATAGTTTCATTTTTGAGTCATATTTTTTTAAAATAATAAATCTTAATTTGGCTATTAAAATTTAATACATTAAAATATATTTTCTTCTTTTAATTAATTTTTCAAACATGCAATGTCACTTAGTACAGGGGAATATCTTTCATCACAAAAGTTAAAATAATTTTAGAAAGAAAATTATTGTTAGAAAATAGAAAGTGATATGAAAGTCTCACAAACTGAGAACCCAGTTTTAGCGCGCTCCCTGCGCATTCAACTCCCACTCCGGCCCAACCGCGCCGTCCGCAAACACGGTGACACTACATTCCCGCACAAGTGGCCGGCGCCACCACAACCAAATCTCCATCTCCTCTCCGTGATGGCTCGTTTCAAGTTCACCCCATTTAAAGATTCGAATTGCTCGTATGATGTATGCTACAACAAAATGGCCGACTGAGTTCTATTGCAGCTCAAAAATTGAAGGCAAAAATGACGCTATATATGCCCCTTTTCAAAGCTTGCACAACATTAAGGTCCGTTACCCTACTGCATGCACATCTAATAGTCAGGGGCCTCCAGAAGGATACTCTTGCATCAACCAAGCTCATTGAGTCATATTCACAAATAGGTTCCGTCCATTCTTTAAGACTAATTTTTGACACCTTTCCAAACCCAGACTCTTTCATGTGGGGTGTGCTTATCAAATGCCATGTGTGGAATGGTCTGTTTCAAGAAGCCATTTCTGTATACCATGATATGTTGGAGAGCTTAGGGGAATTGAACGAGTTTATTTTTCCTTCAGTTTTGAGGGCTTGTTCTGCAATTAATGACCTGAGACAGGGGAAAAAGGTTCATGCGAGGATTTTGAAATCTGGATTTGAGTCTGATCCAGTAGTTGAGACCTCACTGCTCAGTTTGTATGGTGAAACGGGATGTTTGTATAATGCTAGGAAGGTATTCGATGCAATGTCAACAAGAGATGTGGTATCGTGGAGTTCGATATTATCTACTTATGTGCATAATGGACAGGCAAGTGAAGGATTGGAAATTTTCAGGAAAATGGTGAGAGAAGGTGTGGAAATTGATTCTGTGACCATGCTTAGTGTAGCTGAGGCCTGTGGTGAGTTGGGGTTATCGAGAGTTGGAAAGTCGTCTCATGGTTATGTTGTGAGAAGGAATATTGGAAGTGATCATGAAGCATTAGGGAGTTCCCTAGTTGCAATGTACGGAAAATTTGGTGATTTGTGTAGTGCGGAAAAGTTGTTCTGTAATGGTGTTTATCAGAGTGTGAGTTCGTGGACAGCATTGATTTCGTCCTACAATCAAAACGGATACTATTTAGAAGCATTAGGGACGTTTATAGAAATGCTAGAGTGTAAAGTGGAAATTAATAGTGTTACATTGATGAATGTTGTATGTTCTTGCGCTCGATTGGGATGGTTAAGAGAAGGGAAGTCTGTTCACGGATATGTAATAAGAAATAATGTTGATCTTGACAAAGATTTTTTGAGGTCGTCATTGATTGATTTGTATGCTAATTGTGGTCACTTAAGATACGGTCGTCAGGTCTTCGATGCTACTCAAGACAAGCATGTGATATCATGGAATATCCTCATATCAGGTTATGTTAGGGCACAAATGGCAGATGAGGCTCTATCCCTTTTTCTTGAGATGCTGATTGAAGGAATATTAGCAGACTCTTTTGCCTTGGCTAGTGCTCTATCGGCCTGTGGAATAATCGGGCTTTCAGAATTGGGATGTCAAATACATTGTCTCATTATCAAGACAAATCTCCAAAATGAGTTTCTTGAGAATGCCCTAATTGACATGTATTCAAAATGTGGATTTATAAATTCATCAATCAGAATATTTCACGACACTCAGAAAGGTAGTGTTATAACATGGAACTCTATGGTGTGTGGGTTTTCTCAAAATGGTTACTCAAAAGAAGCTCTGAGTCTTTTTGATGAAATGTATGCTAAATGTCTTGACATGGATGAAGTGACCTTTTTGAGTGTAATTCAAGCTTGCTCGAATCTAGGTTTTATAGATAAGGGAAAATGGATTCACCATAAGCTGATTATTTTTGGTGTAAGGAAAGATATGTATATCGATACGGCTTTGGCAAATATGTATGCTCGATGTGGGGACCTTCAGATGGCTCGAAGAGTGTTTGATAAAATGACTGAACGAAGTATTGTATCGTGGAGTTCTATGATAGGGAGTTATGCGATGCACGGTCATATTGATGATTGCATCTCTGTTTTTAATAGAATGGTAGAATTAGGAATAAAACCTAATGATGTTACTTTCATGAATATTCTCTCGGCCTGCAGTCACGCAGGATATGTCGAAAAGGGGAAGTTTTACTTTAACTCAATGGTTAAAGATTTTGGTATGACGCCCAATTCTGAGCATTATGCGTGTTTGGTTGATCTACTGAGTCGAGCTGGTGATCTCAGTGGAGCGTATGAAGTTATAAACTCAATGCCTTTTCCTGCGGATGCTAGCGTTTGGGGTGCATTAGTGAATGGGTGTAGAATCCATAATAGAATGGATTTTCTGAAAAGCATTAAAAAGGACCTTGTAAATATGGATGCAGATGATTCAGGATATTACACCCTGCTGTCTAATGTTTACGCAGAAGGAGGTAAATGGAATGAGTTTACGATGGTGAAATCGAAGATGATAAGTCGACATCTGAAAAAGGCTCCGGGCTATAGTATGATTGAGATCGAGCCGAATTCATAGGTTTGGAGAAAGTACAATTCCTATGCAACCAATAGAGGTCATCATGTTATGAAAAAATCAGGATTTGGGCATGTCAAATTTCTCAACCATAAGAGTTTGTCATTTTGCAGGTAGCACAATCATCCTAATCCCAGTACAAAAAGAGAAGGTTGGACACAATATGATGAATTTGCTTTTATTCAAGCCAATCAAATAAATGGAAACAAGAGGGCAGAGTCATATAAGTTCTTGCCCTGAAGGTACTGAATACCTCTTTTAGTTACTGGAGGCAAAAAGGGAGAATTTCATAATAGGGTCCAAATTTAAGAAAATATATCACTATAAGACCCAAAATTTCAACTTACTCAAATCAAGACCCAATTTTTATTTTTTTCTCAAATTGGGTCCTCCTCAAATTTTGGGTTCTCATTTCAAGATCCAAAATTTCAACATTCTCAAATCAAGACCCAATTTTTATTTTTTTTCTCAAATCGGGCCCTCCCCCAAATTTTGGGTTCTCACTCCAGGTTTTAGAATTTAACAAAAAGAGAAATATTGGTATAATCTATCACGTCAACCACAAAAAGTATTTTTCTTCCTCTTTTCGTTTTTCTCGCTCATTCTTTTTTTTCCTACTTTATACTTATTGTCAATTTTGTTTAACGTGCAGATACCGAGATCTGTACATTTAAATGCATGAAGCTAACAAGATGAAGAAAATAGTAAAATATTTGTCAGTTACTAAAAAAATAAGATATCCAAATTATGAATGAAAAAACAGTAAATATTTTTTCAGGTTACTAAAAAAGTAAGATAGCCAAATTATGATTGAATTTTAAAGTTCAAAACAAGTATCAATTAGGAAAAAAGTGATGAGCGAAAAAATGAAAGAGAAAGAAAAATATTTTTTGTGGCTGGCGTGATAGATTACATTACATTTCTCTTTTTATTAAATTTTAAAACCTGAAGTGAGAATCGAAAATTTTGGGGGAGGACCCAATTTGAGAAAAAAAATAAAAATCGGGTCTTGATTTGAGAAGATTAAAATTTTGGGTCTTGAAGTGAGAACCCAAAATTTGAGGGAGGACCCAATTTGAGAGAAAAATAAAAATTGGATCTTGATTTGAGAATGTTGAAATTTTGAGTCTTGAAGTGATATATTTTCTTAATTTTGGACCCTATTATAAAATTCTCCCGAGGCAAAAATGTCCACTGTGTTTAGAAAAGCTTAATTACAAAAAAATACACTTGACGTTCGGTCTATTACCATAAAAATAAAAACCCTGTTGTCTTTGAAAATTACAAATGCCCCCTTAATGTGTGTTTCTATTTTATAAATTGCACCTTTTGAAAAGGATATTTTGTCCTTGAGGTCACAGGTTCAACTCCTGACTAACGCGGAGTTTTGGGGTTGGGTTTGCCCCTCCTCCCCCAGAGATTAGGACCATCCCTGGGAAGGACGGATGTCCCATAGTCCGAAGGAAGTGTGGGGTCTGTGCCCCCGGCTGGTGTGGGGATACTCTGGGTCGACAAAAAAAAAAGGGTATTTTGTTAAGAAAATACAAATCTCATTGGGGTGTTTTTAATACCATAAGGGGTATTCGTATTTCTGAAAGATAATTCGATTTTTTTTTTTTTTTTTTTTTTGTAATTTGGCTAAAACTTCATGAGTAGTTTTGTAATTTACCGGTTTAGAAAATATGGGATTTCACTGTCCATCATCTGTATTCCCGTGTTATTACTTATGTCCTTTACGCACTTTGAGTGTTTGCGTTGCATATGCATTCATCACCACCTAAAATGCAACAGGTATCCAAAGAAGGAATTGGATAAGTATTTTGCCTTGAGGCTTAATTCACATTTTCAAGGTCCACATCTTGTTAGCCATCCGAATCATGCTGCAGCATCCTCTTCTTCCAAGGCACAGCAGAGTAGTACAGCCTGAAGATCGTAGCCAAGAGACTGCAAATGACAAAAAGCTTTCACTTTTATATTTCTCTTTCTTTTGGATAGCCTAGCTTCTCATGTGAAGCCTAATTATTCCTAGGAATGGACAGTCTTCTCCTGATTCGTCCATCATGTAGAGTCAGATGAGGTCACTGCTTATGCACACTCAGGATGGACATTCGTGAATGACGATGCCTGCTAGGCTGCAGTAGCAACACCCCCATGGGCTCACTGGGCAACACCTATAAGGGCCATCAAGAAACACCCACACCTTTTCCTTCCCTGCATTACCGCTGCCCCATGCTTGTGGGGGCACTTCTATTTATCGAGCATTAGCCACTTACAACCATATTGACTGATGTAAAAATGCATACATGGCTAATATGGTCTAAGTCGAATGAAAATAAATTATATTTTACATTTATTTGATTGCTCGCGAGATTGTATTCAAATTATGAGTATCAATTCTTAGCTTGTAATCGCGATGCAGAAATTTTGAACTTAACTTATTTTGGTTAGCATACTTAAATGATTGAAAATGTTGACCTCAGGTCGCATTTGGATTGAAGGATTTGAATTTGATGGGACAATTTCAAATAACTCCATCTAAGGTGGATTGAAAACCACCGCAATGACTTAAAAAATAGTAGGAGTTCATGTATTTGAAATCCATTATACCATCAATGGAAATGAAGCCTCAAAGTATTTGCATTCTCTTCTTTGTTGAAGCTTGATTTCCCCTAGTGAAAAAAATACTAGGACAAGAAACCAGCCTAGGTGCCCTCACATTCTCAACTAACACACTTACATAAGTTTATCATATTTTGCAACTAATTTGAGGTAATTGGAACTTGGACCCTCACATGTTATAATAACAACTTTCCTTCAACCAATGACATCGACTTACATAAATCTGAGAAACTCTGATGAATTCAATAAATGGTAGAATATGCCTAGATACATCCAATGGCATGGCAAGAGGTATCTGCCCTCTAATTTGTCAGTTTCTTGATATACAATCTTAGTGCATAGTGAAAGACAACTCTTCAGCCAAGTTTACAGAAGTAATCTACCTGAATTACAGCAGCTTCAAAAATGGCAAGACATTAAGATCTCCCATTCATGGTAATGTGACAGCAGCTTCAATTCTTGAACTAGATCATCGTTTGCTCTCCATTTCAAACCAAATCATAATGCCGCTGTCAAAGCTGTTTCACATGGATTACTCCATGTAAGAGCTCAAGCTATACCCTTAAAAGAAAATCTTTATGTTGCCCAAACAAAAGCAACTTGAGCAAAACTGATCCATGCATAATTGTCCCTTCTGATGCATAAAGCGCACAACGGGATGATAGCAAAAACTACCCTTCAAATTTGACCTAATTACAAAAGAAACCAAATACTACAGCCACCCCGTTGAGGTTTGTATTTTCTTAACAAATTCACAATTAGCCAAACGTCGCAGCCCTTTGAGAATACATCTCATTGGTATATAAGTCAACCTGACTACATCCAAGTTGCTTTCTCAAACCATTTCTCTTCATCAATTCTCTCAATTGACCAGCCTGCCTCCATCTTCCTTTAGAAGCATTAAAGTTAGACATAAGCATATAATGCCCTGCATCATCAGGATGAAGTTCAAGCATCTTTTTTACGACATGGTCGCCGAGATCAAATCTGGAGTGCAAACTACAACCATGAAGAAAAGATCCAAAAACAGCACAATCAGGTTGAACTGGCATTTTCTCGATGAACTCCAAGGCTTCCTCGAGGCTCCCAGAGCGAGCCAGTAAATCTACCATGCACACATAATGTCTCATAGAAGGAATAAAATTGTATGCTTTACACATTTTATCAAAATATATCCAGCCCTCTGTTATCATCCCGGTATGGCTACAAGCAGATAATATCATCGTGAAAATTATATCAGTTGGCTCGACGTTCTCCTTTAGCATATCACTGAAAAGTTCAAGGCACTCATTTGAATTCCCTTGTTTTCCATAACCACCAATCATCGCGCTCCATGTAACTGCATTCTTCTCAGCCATTTCATCAAACACAGTTCGAGCAGAATTGGCATCGCCACATTTGGCGTACAAATTTAGAACTGCTGTGCCGATATAGACGCTACTAGATGCCGAAAAGCCTTCTCGGATAGAATAAGCATGAAGTGAAGAGCCAAATCGGATATCTCCAAGGCAAGCACAAGCGGATAAGACAGCCACTACAGTCACTGGATCAGGTCGAAAGAAATTTGATCTCATGCGATTGAATAATCTCAGAGCTTCATAAGCGTATCCGTTTTGATAATAACCACTAATTATTGAGTTCCAACCAGCAACATCTTTATCTAGCATCGACTCAAATAAATAAACGGCATCTTCTATCCTATGACACTTTGCGTACATGTCCACTAGAGCATTCATAACATTAGCATCATCTTGTCCTAGTTTAATACCTAGACTATGAACTGACGAACCCAAGTAGTGATTTCCTGACTGTGCACAAGCTGAAAGTACACTCGCCAAGGTAACCGAATTGGGATAAACCTCTTGCCATTTCTTGTCAGTGAACAACAACAACGCATTTTCAGCAAATCCACTCTGGGCGTACCCCATAATCATTGCCGTCCATGAAACAAGATCAATTATGCGAAACTCATCAAAAATCAATCGAGCATCATGAATAGCCCCACATTTAATATACATGTCCACAATGGAAGAAAACAAGTAAGAATTCACCTCAATCCCATTCTTGATCACATTTCCATGCACCCACTTGCCCTGGTGCAACGCCCCTAGTTTTGCACATGCCGAAACTATACTTCCTAAAGTGTACGTATTTCCTTCGACCAGACAATCCCTCATACGGTTAAACAACAGTAACCCATCTTTAGTACAGTTGTTCTGCACATAGCCCACAATCATTGAAGTCCAACAAACCACATTCCTATCCGAAATCCTTTCGAAAACCTTGCGAGCAGTGGTAATTTCTCCACACTTTGCATACATGTCAACAAGCCCAGTCAACACAAAGCTATCTGAGCTCCCCATATGAACTATGTGACCATGCAACTTCCTCCCGTCACCAAAATCCCTCAACTCGGTACATGCCTTCAGCACAATCGAAAACACCATATTGTCAAGAACCAAAAATCTCCTCCTCATAAACTTATAAAATCCAATAATTTCCTCGTACAGATTATTCATAAAGTACCATCTTATCATCACCTTACACGAACCAAAATCTGGGTCCGGAATTTCGTCGAACACCAGGCGGGCATTCCTAACATGCCCGAATAAACCGTACAATCCGACTAATTTAGTTTTCAATAAAGGATCATGGGTTTCTCCGTGAACAAACAAAATGGCATGGATTTTCTGGAGAGACGAGAGGGTTCTGCAGATATTTAAAAGACAAAAAAAGGGGTTTGCTGAAATCGATTGGATTGAGTCAACTTCAAGATTGTGGGATGGCGAAGAAGTAAAGGTCGTGAACTGGAAGTGGGATTTCGAAAATGTGAAACGAGGGATTTTTCTGTGCAACAATGAAAATAATTTCATGGCGCTTGCAGTTCATATCTGTTTATGGGTTAATTTTTGGTTTTTGTTTGATACGAGGTTTAACGTCTCCCGCCATGCTATTTGTTTGTGACATATTGACCGTTATGGACGTTAGTCTGCGTGGGCAGAGTTGGAAAAAGAGAATTCCTTTTCTATACTTGCATCATATCTTTCGGTTTACTTGTAAATATATGTTTTAAATCTAAAATTTCGGTGAGATCAATTTTGTGCTTCAGTATTCGAGTCTTGTATTATAAGGGTGATTGGTCCCGATTCGATATCCATGTTTTGCCAAAAAAAAAAAAAATCTAAAATTTCGGTGAAAAAAAAAACACAATATAAAAAGTAAAAACCAACCTACAATACAGTTCCTTTCAAGCAAAATATAATTTACTTTCCTTAAAATAATCGAACATAATTAAATTTCTTAAAACTTGATAATGTCTATATATAGCTAGTTTATCCTCTTATAAACGGAATATGTCTCCCAAAAAAAAGGTCTCATGGGAACAGTTATGCGTGCAAGCAATTCTCATTTCTCATTTTTTGCCAACAAATTATTTTTTTTGTCTCCCTATAGCACGAAACCGATTGTTAGGTAGTGATTAAATACCAAAAAAACTCATTTTCTTTCCACTGTAAAATTTTTTTTATTCCAAAATGCAAATGCTCATGAAAATTTTCAGAAAGTACACTCATTTTCATTTATTTTATTCTACCAATCACTTTAATCATTTTTCACCTTATTATTAGAGCGGGCAAAATGCAGCCCGACCCATGGGTTGACCCAACCAGGGCCGATTTTTGTGTACAAAATGCACACATGAATTGAGTTGGGCTAAAGCATTTCTCGGCCCGAACAAAAATTGGCGCAGACCAACTCGACCCGAATTTTGTCACTAGCCCGATGAGCTCGGTGAGCCAAGCCCAGCCCACATTTTGCCAACTCTACTTATCATTAATCATTCTTACACATTTTTCCCACAAATTTTACAACTCACATATTTTTAAATATCAGTCATATTTAACCATAATTTAACTATTTTTGTATCAAATCAACTTTCATTGTTACATTTTCATTTTATATCCATTCACATTTTCGAAATCCATTCTTTTTCTTTTTAGAAGAGTTCCATCACTATTCTCTAGTAAATAAATAAAATCTAAAATGAAAGGATATCAATCGCACCCTTAGTTCCCAACAAAAACCCAAAACAAACAATAGGGTCCATACCCAGGAGGGTTTGTCCTCAACTTCAATTTAATGAGGATTAAATTGGACAGTCTATTTGGTACCACCATTTCTTCCACATCCCCACTCATACATTGTTTTAGCCCGAATTGGAACAGTCGGACTCAATTAGAATATGCGCTGCATTGAAGGATTTACGAATTGAATATTTTACATTTTATAAATAATAAATTTATGGAATAGGTTGAATAATATTAAATTACAATTAATTTTATATTTTATTGTACCCATTTTAAGTTCTTATCTGTATTATTATGTTGGAATTTATATCCACTTGACATTGGAGTATTCTTTATGTCCAAAACTCATCCTCATCTATTGTTTAAGTTAGAGTTGTCCAAACCAGTTCGGTCGGATTAACCCAAAGAATAGGTCAAACTAGACTGCAATTTCAAAGGCCCAAAAGAGCCAGATTGGTTTCCAAAATGGCAGTCCAATGAGATTTTGAGTCGGCCAACCCGGTCTGATTTTTCTCTTTTGGCCCGGTGGGACAAGCAACGTGTCGGGTTGGACCATTTGGCATCTCTAGTTCAAGTCTTAGATCTTAGATTCAAGTCCCACAAGATATGCAAGGGTATATATCAACAATTTTTGTGTAAAATCAAGTTCTGTATTTTTTAACTTTAATTATTGTGTAAAATCCAAAATTTTGTAATATTGTTATCCTTTTTTACCAGAACCAGCTTTCTTTTCCAGTTTTGTGTATTTATTCCATTCAGAGTTTGCTATTTTTAAGGTTCCAAGACAACACAACTTAATTCAACGCATATTTGGCGCCCCAGATAACTCAAAAACCAATTACAGCTCAAAAAACTCGCATTCGAACAAAGCTGTGTATATATCAAGATCAATTATCAAATCAAGCAACATTATTTCTAAACAATAAAAGTTTTTGTAAATCACCAGGACTCAAATTATAAACGAAGCTACAATGAGATTTACAAAGACAATAACAACCACCCCACTCTCGAAAAATTCATAAAAAAACCAAGATTCCTTGATGTCTTACGTTTCTCTGAGTTCCCAGAAAACAAGAATGTAATAAACTCTTTCCATTATTAGGTTAACACAACTGCAGGAGGATTATTATTACCCGTCGGGCATCTCTGTCGTCGGGGGCGCCTCGTCGTCTTTCCCCACCCTGTCAGGCTTCTATCCTCCAAACCAGCTTCAATCTTACTAATTTGCTGCACCAATGGAGTGCAAACTGGATTTACAGCTACAGCAGAGACAGTAGTTTCGATCACGGCTCGTCTCCTACCCCGACCACCACTGTTCCTTCTCGTGGACCCTGAAACCCAATGATGGCCGGTGGCTCTCATCAGCCCACCAAACGTCTGAAGATCCTCGGACACTTCGTGTCTTGACAACGTTGTCAGTCCCGGGAGGATGTCCCGTTGAAAGTCCCTCCGTTGTCTTCCTCTCCTCGACTGTCCCCTTCGAGACCGTGTTGTTAAAGTATTGGGTCCCGTTTCTTCGACTTTTTGAACTTCGGGTACAAACGGCGTAGGCATGTAGTCTTCTTCTTTCGTTTCTTGCAGTTGTAACGTCATTGCCTCGAAATCGTCCAACAAATCACGCGGCGAGCCATCTCTGACCGTCGATGTGCTCTCGAGTTCTGAGGACACAACATCGGCGAACCAGATGAGTGATTCGGCCAAGGAAGCATCCGACGGATGCAAAATGTTGTCTGAATGGATATTCGGACAAGACGATGAGATGGCAAATATTGTCTCGGCTGCGTTTCGAAGAATTTCGTCCTGTAATGTTTTGTTTTTATTTTGTAATAATTGCAAGGATGCCTCACCAACCGTATTTTCTTCTGCCTCCTCATTCTCAACCGGAGCTTCCAAATCTATCTCGAAAGCTATCTTAACGCTCGTGGCCTTACTTTCGTAAGAGGGCACCGAAGCATCTTCACAATCGCTAACACAAGAGTTCAAATCGATGTAGTCTCTGATAGAGACACCCTTCGTCTCATTTTTTTCCTTCTCGAAGTTCGGTTCTTCAGCAGCTATCTCCTCATCTGGCTCACACTCCAGATTTATATCAATTATTCTATTCTTCCTTTCTTTACCAATATTTTTCTCCGAGGGCACATTTTCTAGTGCACCTGTTTCGAAAATGGGAAACCCGAGGATTTTCTTAACATTCTGAGTCTCAGCAGTCCTCACAATCTCACAATCACTTGAATGCAATGGTTGATTAAGATCTGCAACTGTTTCGTTAGCATGGGCTGGCTTACGTTTAAGCCAAGGTAGTGCTGAGAGATGGTCTTCAGGCTCACTTTTTCCATCTTCAGCCTCATTCAAGTTAATATCTATCACGGGTCTTGAATTCCCAAGACAGGACCCATTCGGAAAATATCCTAACACATGATTAGTCGAGCGGTCAGATACCACATTATCAGCCCTACTGCAGTTAAAGTTATTATCAAAGCCAGCCGATTGTAAGTGAACTTTTGTTTCTCCCGATCTCGAAGCAGATCCGTGAAAAATCCCGTTGGTGGTTGTTAGTTCACCTCCCAAATTTGCATTCAACTTAGAATTAACATTAACTTGCCATTTTCCTCGGAAAGGTTCCATGTTCGGAGCTGACGTCTGCAAACTTCTATTCGATACTGCAGGTGAATCTAAGCATGGTTCCATTGTGGTTAACTTTTGCGTAAAGCTAGTTGTTGGCTTTGACCAGGACGGGACGGGATGAGCCCATGAATGACCAAATGGATATATTACATTTACAGGAGGATGTTCGAGTGGGTTAAGCGTGCCTGGCAATGGATAAGAAGGAATAGGCATCTTTTCTTTGTGAAGACCATGAGTTACGGAACTGAGGTTACTTTTAACGGACCCTGAAAATTTGAGAAAAACCGTAGCATTTTAAACAATAGAATGACTGCAGAAACAATAGCAATAGCGGAAATTATAAGCTAAATAGTAAATGATAGAGGAGGTTATTTTGGCAGACATTCTAAAGGGATAATTACAAAAACTAACCCTGAGATTTAGCCTAATTACAAAAAGAACCCAGTTATATTTCAAATTTACAAATACCCCCTTGACATTTGTTTCTATTTTAGAAATTGCGTCCTCAGAGGGGTTTTGTTAGGTAAATAGAAGACCTAGGGGGTTTTGTTGTTTACCACAGAACTATTATTAGAGTGTAGGACTTATAATGTTCTCTTAGATGCTAAACTGAATTGAATCCAGAAAACAAAACAAAATAAACAACTACAAAAATAAATTCAATTATACTAGGATAAGAGTCAGAACTAGCAATTTTTCCTTTGTAGCGCGTTTATAGTTGAGGGTTGTGATCGTATATCGTGAACTCAATAACTCATACAAGCTTAGAATTTAACTGGCATATAGCTCACAGCAGAAAGAGGAAAAAGGGCAAGGAAAATGATTTAAGAGTTAAAAAAAAAAAAAAACATAAACCTATATTAAAACTCTTTACCTGCTTCATATAGATGCGAGAGCCATCCCCTCTCGTTAACTTTACTTTCAACAGCGGATTTAATCGAAGATCCATCACGAACATGTATGCTTTCTTCACTTACACGTAAATAGCCTGCATTTGATTTAGCAGGCTGATTTTCGCCTTTCCTCTCTCCATTACGATCAAGGAAATCAACGGTTGATGGAGCCATTGCCTCTTCAATCTCAATAGGTTCATTTAGATCAGCCAACCTAATATTAACAGACTTCCTCAAACAGGAAGCAGAAGCTGAATTCACGCCAGCACGGTCACCAAGGGATAAATTCGTACTTTCACGTCCAGTTTTTGGATTGCCAATAGGACTTGATACATCAGATGCTTTGCATTCGGGTAACTTTTTCGCCTTCTTCTGTATCGAGGTATTCATCGGCTGGAAGTTGAAGATCAAACAATTTCTTCCTCACTTTCAGGGTCTTGAATCCAACGGCTCAGATTCCTTCAAAGAAGACCCATTCTGGAGCGGAAACTGGCAAGGCTGCGTGTTGTTGTACCCTTTTGTACAACTCATGGGAGAATTAACAATATCCACTCCGGAAATAGATGTTCTATCGTAACCAGAGTTCAATAAAGGAAAACCTGCCATATGCCATTTCCGACCATCTTCTGTTGGCACTTGAGATTCTCTACGACTTGAGGATGATGATGGTTCCATTGACACTCGGAGCCTATTTAGTTCTTTTCTTTTGACTTCTTCCATCATGTCCCTTTGAATTTGGTAAAGACGATGGAGTTCAAAAACCTGGATATCAGAGAGAATTCAATTGATTAGTCCTCTGATATACTAACAGAATTAGAGAAAGGGTAGACTTGACCAGATTACAGGAGTGTTTGCGAAAACTTCTCTAAAGGAAATAATTTATAGTAGCAAAAGCGAAAATTAGTTGAGAATCAGAAGTTTGTAGTGTTTGCAAATAGAAACTAAAAGTTGAATAAGTTAAAAGAGAGTGTGTGGTGAATAAGTTGTAAAAGTCAAACCAGAAACAAAATCAGAAATCCAAAGCACCCATCCACCTGCTTTTAGATTATGTCATTCTTATTATAAGTTATGCAGAACCATAAGCAGAAGTTGTCATTTGCAAAAACACTAAAAACTACCCTGTTTTTTTTCTAGCCAAAAGCTGACAATCACTTTTTTTAAGTGTTTTCAAACACTCCCTACATTGAGAACTTAATAACAGGTAGATCAACCAGCTAGATGTCTTAGAATGAGCTTTGTAATGATAAAATGAAACCAAAAGTACCTGATTCTTGAAAACCGCCTCGTGTTCAAGCATTTTCTGCTTCAATGCATCCTTGCCATACCCTGGATAACCATCTATTATAGTCCTCGGCGTGAACCCATTGTAATATTGCCCGTTTGTCATGGCATTATCCCCATAATATAGGGGCCAGCTACTACTGCTTGAATCCTCATTAAGATCCCTCATGGAGTAATATCCTGGCAAATAGGTCTTGCAATGTACTTTTGTTCCCATTCCTGAAAAAAAGATGGACGAATCAGTACTTCGCAAGTCCACATAGCAATATGATGTTATTAATTAGTTCTCTCAACTTTGGTGTCTGAACACAGATTGCCCTTTCTTGTCCACATCACAGGCAAATTGAGAGGGTGTTTGCCTGAGCTTATAAGCTTTTCAAAACATCTTATAAGATGTTTGAGAGCTATAAAGCTATTTAGAACTAATTGTTAAGAGTTTTTTTAAAAAGATTTTATAAGCTCCCAAAATAGGGCGTTAGGAGCTTATAAGCTGTTTCTAAAAAAGTTGGAAAATCCCACCTTATTTTTAACAACCTCCTTTAAATCATGACCATATTAATTACCAAACTAAGATGTTATAAGCTCTTTCATCTTATTTTATTCAAACACTTTAACAACTTATTTTCAAAATAAGATCTACCATCTTATAAGATTTTCGAGCTTTTAAAAAATCTATCAAATAAGCTCAGTCAAACACCCTCTAAATTGAACATTCTAGTGTCGGAATCAACCTAGATTTCAGTGAAGTTAGTAAGCAAGGCAGAATATCAGACATTTCGCTGTTCCACCACACACAATCACCCTTCCCAGAAGTGTGCTTGCATCCCCAGGCACACATGGATATAAATATATAAGAGCGCACACATCAGGAAATAGACTTAAAAAAAAAAAAAAAGGAATAAAACCTTGTTCCCACCGTTCAGGAATGCTGAGTAGAATAAAGTAAAATTCCAATTATATGCAAGAAAAACAAACGTCGAAGCAATATATCTTGAGGCATGAATCATGATTACATAGAAGTGAATATTAACTTGGGATTTATCATCAAATGCATCTTGTGCAGTGTCATTTTTAACTTGGGATTTATCACCAATTTGAGAAATGAAGAACTCAGTTAAGCGGTAAATGCAGACTGAGACAATCATGCGCAAATAATTCAGCCAAAGCACACATTATCAACAGTAAAGCAAGAAGCACACTGCCATTGCAATGACTAGAAAGCCGTAGTTTCAAAATCAGAATATACAATCTGAACAATCGAGGCAGCTAGGAACCAACTCGCTGAAAATTTATACCCCAAAACATAGAATTCAGATAATGCAAAACAAGAAATAATCAAAAAGATAAGGAATAATATTTAGAAGCCAGCCAATACCAAACAAAATTGCATTTTCTATACACTGCAAGTGAGAGTAAATAGAAAGCAGATCCTACATGGATGATCACACATCAAAACAAAGCAAACTTCAAGTATCAGCAATTAGATATAAAAGGAAAGCCCAAAAACTGCAAGAATCCAATTAATCAACCAATGATACCAATAATTCTGTAAACTCAAAAGTGGACATTTTGAATATTATAACTATGATTCAACTAATCAAATGATTAATCAAAAGGAAAAACTAAAAAGGACAAAAAGAAAGAAGCATTTTCTTCTCCTTCTTCTGGGTCATAGTCAAAACTCAAAACCAAGTATATCTTACAAAAAAAAAAATCAGAAACTGAATAAAAAAAGATAATTACCTCAGACCCACATCCTGAAACCGCCTCTTCTCAAGAACCCTCATGGATTTGAATCATCCAATAATATCTCCAATTGAATACGAACTCAAAATCATGTGAAATTCAGAGGTTTTCACACTAAATTACTAACCAAAGCCAACAAAAAAAGGAAAAAACAAAAGAAGCAAAAGGGAAAAAAAATAAAAGTAACACTAATAATTGTCAAATAAAAGAAGCTCAGATCCTCATCAAACTCAACTAAAGAATGGAGATTTCGATCTGCTGGGCCACTCTCTTTCTCTCTCTACGCGAAGAAAAAAATGCTAGAACCTTTAGAGAGAGAGAATGAGAATAATAATTGAAAAAAACGAAAAAACAAAATGAAAAGAAATTCTTCTCGCAACTGTATATATATATATATATTTACTAATACTATTAACAAAAGTAAATTTTTTTTTTTTCTTTCAAGAAAGAGAGAGATCCCAGATAAGAAATCTTCACATAAACAAACGACCTTCGAAGAACAGTGACACGAAATTTGTCAACATCCGGTCTCTTTTTATTCTCTGCTTTTTCTTCACCTTCTCTCTCTAAGCTCACTCACACACAAATCTCTCTCTCTCTCTCATCATTTCTTTTCGCTGTTACAGTATAAAAGAATTTCTGGGTTTTTGAGGAAATGAAAAGAAATGGGCATTTTCTAGATTCTCTCCTACCTTCCATTTCGTACAGATATTAATGAAAATTTAACATCATAATACAAAAAACTGCCCACCTATTAAAACATAGCTTTTTGTAGTATGAATAATTAATTAATTATATCATTTTATTTATGGAAATACATTAAAATATGATGTATTACTGTGTGTATTTTACCCTTAACAACAAACACAACCAACTTGCCATCTTTCTAAGCTAGTTGTCAATCTTGAAATTAGTATTTAATTAGCCATTTTTATATGATCTTAATTTGCCATTTTAAGTAGTTTTTTTATTGGCTAATGTCACGCATAAGGACAACTTGTGGGTCCCACTACTGACACTATGGGTACGGTTGAGGATTTTCATTTTTCATTTTTAATTATTTTGTTTTTTGAATAAATTCGGAATATATAAAAATAAAAGAAAGTAAAATGTTGTTTCTGGCCCAAACAACTAAAGAATAACTTAAAAACAAGAGGAAATCGGAAAAAAGATGAAATCAAGTCACATGCCTGCGCTGGAAGCAAAATGGGGCCTCATTAAAACCTACCAAAGTAAACCCACCTCGTGGAAAACCCTTGGTAGGAAAAATCTCCAGAAATAAAGGCAAAACAAATCGCAAATACTATCGATGAATAGCCCAAAGCGACGCGAAACAAGAACAAAGGTACCCTCCCACTAATGCAATATGCGAGGTGATAAAGTAGAGTGCGATCCGCAAAGAATAACCTCCGAAGAAAATGGGCGCCGCATCCCACCAAGTATTACCAACCGCATACGCCGCTTAGAAAGGGTGTCGGTGGCTCGATTAGCCTCCCGATAAACATGAGACGCCCGGAAATGAACGAGACGAAGACGGCGGAATAAGAGAATAAGCCTGCCTTTGATGACCCAAGGAACTTGCATAGAATAGGTAGAAAATATCGAAACCACATAAGACGAGTCAGACTCTAACCAAATAAAATCCCATCCTTTATCCAACGCGATTTCGCAAGCAGTGATAGCCCCTTGTAATTCTGCCAGAAAAGCGAAACCCTGACCAAGCCGAACAGTGAAGCAGCCAACCACAAAGCCATGGCAATTCCGAAAGACACCACCACAAGCAGAGTCTCCTGGCGACCCCATTGCACTCCCATCGATTAACTTTAATCCAACCAAACGGAGGAGACTCAACGCACAAGAATAGGGTAATTATTACGTCTATAATAGCCAGGGGATGGCTAGTTTGCTCAAAATAGAAAGGTCCAACGAATCATTATTCATATACCGATAGTAGAGTATGACGAGATTCTCTAATAAACGAAAAAACTTGAGCCCGAATGTACCCATAATCGAAATCTTGTAATCCTCAAAGATCGCTTTATGCGACAAGTCCGGATGACCCAAATGAGAGTAATCAAAGTAAGTTTCCACAAAAATCGGATCTAAGAGCTTCCCTTAGCCTCCAAGCTCGAATGATAACACCCCAAATGCCAGGAAGAGAAATCCAAATGAACATTGAAGAGACAGAAAAGAAATCCGGTTAGGTCGCACCATCCGGGCAATCCAAAAACAATGATCCAAATCCTCCGAATGATGGAAACAAAAGTGACAAAGCTGCAGGCCCAATAGTCCTCCGCTCCGCAAATGACCCCCTGAGGAAGCTTATTATGAATAAGGCGCCAAACAAGCAAGGAACGGCGAGATGGGATACTCGTGTGCCAAATCCATTTACCCCAACGAACAATGGGAAAATTTGTATGAATATGCGGTAGAATTTATACGAGATGAAAAAGCGCCATGAACCGATTTAGACCAAATCGAGAATCTTTCCCACGATAATGGGCATGTCCAACATGTCCATGACAATATCTTCACAATTCAAAATGAACAATGAAGTGAGATGCGAGTGCCATCAACAGATAGTGGAAACCTTTTGAGCCAAAAATCTGCGAAATCGACGAGGGATACCCAATTTATCCGCAATACTATACTCAAGCCAATTATCCCACCGGAAAGAAATAGTGGAGCCATCCCCGATAATCCATCTAGAGTCTGTCTTGAGAGAAGAAATAAAAAGGCGAAAACCGTCCACAAAGAGGAACTAACCAAGGAGTGACCTTAGGCTCAAGATCGCCATCCAAGAACCGGCTCACGAAGGAATCTAATGCCGAGGAGAATCCGTAGCCAAAATATCCCAAGCAAAACGCATCATAAAGGACTCATTCATAGATGAAATAGAACGCAAACTCCAAACCACCCTCCCCGTAGGCGCACACATACGACTCAAGAGACCGTAACAAGGCCTTTTTCATGATGTCCCAGTCAAATAAAATTGCGAAGCGGCCCGGTCAATCGGCGGATGAGCGTGGTAGCCATTTGTAAACCATCATAGAATGAAGCAATGAATCAAGATAATCGAATTTACCAAGCAAACCCGACCAGCCATAGACAAAGAATGACCCTTCCGATTCAATTTGCTAATGATACGATCAATAATTGGCTCCAAATGAATCCGTCTTGCACCCCTTAAAAGCGGGACACCCAAATAAATAAAGGCGGACTCCTCCTTCATCGTCAGATCGCACGAAGAATAGACCTCTTACGGCGAACAAATTTGCCAAAATAGATGGTGGATTTGTCACGATTAGCACACTGACCTGAAAGTTGCTCATAATCCGAGAGAATACGAGAGATAGTCGCAACATTATCAATGGAAGCTTGACAAAAAATGATCACATCATCAGCATACAATAAATCGTAGGATAGGAGATACCATGACGGCCGAATACTAGAGATAGCCCGAGATTGAACATGTTGACTTATGAGGTTACTTAAAACCTCTTCCGCAATGCGAGAATAGAAGCGGGGACAACGGATCCCCAGCGGACCCCTTGCGAACACCCAAAATAGCCAACCGGGGAGCCGTTCAGTAAAATCGAAAGCTTGGCTGACTGAAGAATGCTAGAAATCCAACCACAAAATTTGTTCGAAAAACCAAAGGCTCTCATAACGCCCAACAAAAAATCCCAAGAGATGGTATCAAAAGCTTTGTGAATATCCACTTTGATGGCCATGTTGCCACCATATGCCCGACGATCTAAACAATTAATGCATTCGAAGAAGAGAAACGCAATCATGAATACGACGGCCGCAATAAACCCAAATCGAACCGGCGAGATGATGAGGTCGCCACCGGAGCCAACCTGGTGGAAAGGATTTTAGTAATAATCTTGAGCAGAAAATTACTAAGTACAATGGTCGAATCGATCGACTTTAACAACCTCTCGCTCTTTCGGAATGAGCACCTGGCCAGAGTTAATCCGGGGGAGGACACCGTATCAAAGAAATTGCAACGGCTTGAACCACATCCGGCGAAACCAACTCCCCAAGCAAATCGATAAAACTTACCGGGGAAGCCATCGGGTCAGGAGCACTCGCAGATCCATCTCAAAATCGCTTGTTTAATCTCCTCGATGGAAGGGCGATTAATGAGACTAAATGTTTTGGTGAGGCGTGACCGATGGGTGAATGATGGAGGAAATACGAGTCAACGACGTAGAGGTAGGAGAAAAGGAAGCCGTGAACAAACTCTCATAAAATTGAACCACATGCTCGCAATAGCAACAGGTTCCTACAATTCTCCCCATCAATAACCGGTAAAGATATAGAATTCCGCACTTACAATTTTAGCCGCATTTGAAAAAATGTAGTATTTACATCTCCATCCTTAAGCAAGTGTTCCGCTGCGGCGCAACATATCATATTCCTTATGCATTAGCTCCGATAATGAGCATTAGACTCCACCTCTTGGCAAAAATTCTCATCCGAATAACCATCTATGGCGATCGACTCTTGAATGGCGGCAATATCGATAAAATGGACTCCTTTTCTTTGAAAAATATTACCAAAGACTGTAGAATTCGATCTTTAAGACAAACTTTGAGACGCTTAAGCTTACGATGTCGACCTGTGGGGAATTAGACAAGATAGGCGTATTCCACGACTCCGATCACAAGAAAGATTCGTCATCAGAAGCCACATATCTTTGGCGAAACCGGGCGCGGACGAGAAGGAGATGAATCCTTACAAGTGATGGAAATGGGATGATGGTCGGACATAGTCGCGGCAAAACATAGCAACGAACAATCTCCCGTAAGTTCAAGAAACCCCTCGACATAAGACCCCTATCAATTTTAGATTCCACGTGATTCCCCGTATGCATGCGTCCCTTTCCAAGTATACTTATGGCAGGCGAAGGGATGTCATCAACCGACAATCTTCGATAAAAGCATAAATTCATGACACGAAGTCATATTTGGAACGTGAGAGTTTCGCGGTTCATGAGCACCTAACACAAGCATTAAAATCCCCCACCACTAGAAAATTAGAAACAGGGAAGCTAATAGATCACGCCAAAGTTCCCGACGACGCCCATACGAGGCATGACCATGAACAAATCCATTCAAGTTACCCACTTTGAAAAGAAGCGGCCTCAACCAAAATAAATTGGTCGATCATATGCAACACGGAGGTCAAGTGAAACGAGAGGAAACCAAAATCCAAATGTTAGCCAAAGATGCCCGAGCCTATGATTGACCGTCGAGCGGATAACCCCATAGCCGTCGATAAGAGGAGTGAATCGAAGAGATATTCGTTTTAGGTTCCACTGATAAAGCCAATCCTGGTTTGGTAATCAAGCAATGATGTCGTAGCCTTGACTTTTAGAGAGATCGTTAGAGATCCTCTAACGTTCAGTGAAGGATATTCATTGTTTACGAGAAAGCTCCTCAGCGGAGCCATTTTAGTATGTCGGGATTCCTCCTCAACTTCATCGGCCCAAAGACTTAGAAACAACCATATCCATAATATTATGATTCTCGATTTCCCTACAGGCGCTAAGAGCAGGCTAGAAGGGCAGCTTTTTCGAACCACGAGATAACTTTTGCGAATTTCTTGTAACTTTTTATCCGCTAATAAATCGACAAGTCATCTCGGATCTCGAAGGTGGAAGAAATAATCGATGTGTTTGGACCTAATAGGGGATCCGATCGTCCACCTTCAACTAAAGCAACTTAGTTGAAGGCGAATTAATTACCGTAATAGCATCGTTGTTCTTGCCACGCATCCTCTTTTGAAATCAAATCCATCATTCGAAACCCCTTCTATCGCTAAAATAGGGCTATCCGAAGGAACTATCATCTCTAGAGGCATTACATTTTCAATTTCCATATCAAATTATCTCCATCCTGACTTTCAAGAATGGCAAAAGCATTACTAGTATTCAGCAGTGGGGGAATATCATGAGAGGGAGATTTCGATCTTTTGGGGACAACAATATCAAGATCCTTTGGCTTCGAAAGTTGCTCATCAGACGAAACCTTAGAATTAGGAGCTTACGTCGACTTGCCGTATGTGGCTTGGGATTACGAGAACGGCTCCGAGCTCAAAAGGGGTTGCTCGTTATTTATTTGTCGGCATACGGTGTGGAGTGACCAATAAATTGACAATGACGGCAGAATTAGGTGAGGCGTTAAAATGACCGAAAGAAAATAAATCCGGTGTGCTTACACGATCAATTTTCATCTTTCTGCGGAAGACTCATTCTTAGATCCACCTCCACAAGAACACGTGCGAAATGACCCAGAGACCCAGGAAATATTGTTCTCATCAATTTTAATAAGCGAGCCAATAGCTCTAGCAATTCCCAAAGCACCTCGGGTGCCAATATTCCAACTAAGACCAAAAATACGAACCCATACTTGAGCAATGGATGTGTTTGTATTGTCGGGATCAAAATCCGGTGTCGTATGGCTAAACGAAATGTCTTTTGGTGTGAGAGAGAATAAAAGCGTTTTTTCCACACAATATCCCTATCATTAAGATTAGAAAAATGTATGTTATAAAACCCTTTACCCAACGAAATAATACGGAAAGAATCAATACGCCATAAAGCGCAATTTGTCGTAAAGATTCGAAATTGTCAGGGCTTGCTACCCTTAGCATATAAAGTCCTACCAATCAAAGAATTTTCGCATAATTGACGTCAGATTCATATATCTCATCAAGAATTTCTAAAGAAAAGATATTACAGGTTTTTTGGGAATGGCGGAGATGAAACCTTAACATTCGGCATGGGAATGCGAGAAGGCGAAGATTGTTTCAATATACCACTGTAAGTAAGTAGTCGTGAGCACCATAGATTTTGTTTGTCGTGGGAAGGAAAGCAATGAGGAGAATACGCTGCAACCATGTCCAAAGTATTACGATCAAGTGACGTTGAGGGGTATGGGATCGGAGAGCTGGAGTAAATGTGGATTTCCGGACTCCATATCCCGAGCCGGAGATGGAGGCGGAAGAGGCATCGTCTTTATCCGATCAGTCAACCCATTACCTCTGCCTATTCCCCAAAATCACCCCTGGGGAATTTTATCGAACAGGTTGTGAGCACAGTAATAAATGAAGACAACCCCTCACTGTGTTAGAGGGTTTGAGGGCAGCAGGTGGATTTCACGTATGCTGCTTAATCCTCTTAGCCTCTGCAGCAAAACCCACTTTAAGTTCTTGAAAGATCTGTCCCTTCAATATCTGAACTCCAATCTTCAATTTCCACAGCAAATGGAAGGAAAAACTCTCCAAAAAGAATCGTCGAGTGTTCTCTGATTCTCCCGCAGAAATATCGATGTACGTGGACTGGAGGAAAAACTGGATTTGCCCTATTTTTTGTGTAATAATTGGATCTAATTGTGGAAGACGACGGAGCTTGGCGGTGGCGCAGGGTAATTTCGAGGTTTTTTTTCAGTTTCAGGCCTTTCATTTTTAATTATTTATTTTAAGGTTGAAGATTTTTTTTTTTGTTTGGCTAATTACCACTGTATTTAGGTTGTAATTACTGGAATGGAATTGATGCTCCTGGTTATATTTGATTGGCTGATGCTCTGTTTCTCACAGAGAAAGTCTAGATTATTTTTTTAAAGAGTCCTTTATGTACTGCTATAGTGCTATATGATGGGATGGAATTTACACGTGGTACCCTTAAGATGGCCAACACACATTTGATTAGGGTTGTCAAATCCTACGAAAAGATCAACTAGACTACATTTTTTTAATAAATTAAGAGTACTTATTAGAATAGAGAGAATAAATTTCAAAAAAATTAAAAAATAGTAAATTTAAACCTCGGTAAGGGCGGATACAGGGCTAGGCCAACTAGGCCCTGGCCCAGCCCTCTTTTATTGAAAAAAAATTAGTGGAGAACTTAAGAAAACAAATTAGTTATAAGGGGAAATTACACAGAATATGCTGTTTTTTGTACCATTACCACACAATACGCTCTTATTACTTTTGTGCCTATTTTTTTCCTTTTGTACCTAATTTTTTTTTATATTCCTTGCTATTTTTTGATTATTTTTATTTTTTTCGTTTTTTTGTTCCTGCATTGTTTAATATGTTATATAAGTTGTTTCGAGATTGTTTAAATTTATTTCATTATTGTTTCTATGTTGTTTCTTTGTTGTTTCGATGTTTCAAAATAATTGTACCCTATTTTTTATGTTGTTTTTTATTCATATATTATTTTGTACATTGTTTCTATTGTTTCGGTGTTGTTTTATAATATTTTTAATAGTGTTCTAATAATTGTTTTTGTTGTTTTTTTGTCATAAGCCCTAGTTATAATTTGTATTGTTTTTTTCTTGGATTTTCTATCTAGCCCGCCCCTTTTTTGCGTATCGGCCCACTCTACTAAATCGTCCTGGCTCCGCCCTTGAACCTCGGTCAACACTCTTAGAAAGGGTGAGCGATACTACTTGAGCTCAAGCTCGTGGTCGGGCCTGGACTACGCTTTCATAGATTCAAATGAGATCGAGTTTATTCGCCCGAGAATTCGACTGATTAGCCCAATGCATTTTCAAAGCATAGATCGGTTTAGTTCAACAAGGGTGTTCCAATGAAATTTTGGGCGATTCGATCTTGTCCGTTTTTCTCTATGCCAACCGTCAACACCATTTGATAGCTCCACATTGATGTTGGTCGAGGTTTAATATTATTTTCAATTATTAATCCATATTGATTTGTAGTTATCAATGGGTGGGTGTCATCGGACTAAGACCAAACCCGCTAATAAAATGCAATACACATATCCGCCTCGCCTTATCTTGGACACATACCCACTAGACACGGGTATACCCGTGTCTAGTGGGTATGACATGTTAGACCCATTAGACCTGTCAACTTCATTTATTTGGCCAAATTTGGACGATTTTTACTCAAAATAGTGCACTCAAAATATTTATATTTATATAATTTTGTAGATATTATATGAATTATGAAACAAACGCCAGCATTTATAAATCAACAGTTATTGAACAAAAATATATTCACTCTATATATAAACTAAAAAAATAAAATAAATAAAATATAAATTATATGGGTCGGGTCTGGGTGAGGTCCTACCATACACGTTACCCGCCTCATACCCGCCCAAGTCTAAAAATCAATATTCATTACCCGCCCCTTATCTATTTATTGGACACATACCCGCCCCAAATGAGACGGGTCTAGTTCGAGCCCGGTTCTTATCTGGGCCCATTGCCATCCCTAGATATATGTGATTATAGTTAGGTATAAATGTACAGTTCAAGATGCAATATAAATTTATATATTTTTTGGTGTTATTTTTAGTGTTATGAGATATTATATGTTTTTTAGGAAAATCTATTTTGGCATTAAAATTAAAGAATGTGTTGAAGATAAAGATATGTTTGGACCATTTATTGAAAAAGAAAATGACGTGATATATTTTGAAAAGCATTTTTAACTGTAGATGTCTTTTTTTTTTTCTCAAACGATAGTATTTTATTAGATTAACTCAAAAAACTAAAATTACAACTACAAACGTGGCCTAACGGGTTATAAAGCGACTTGTAAATAAAAGTCAGCGGGGAATTGACAAAACCAATTGAGATCAACTCCACAAACTAAAACCTTCAAACCCAAAACTCACCACTCCACGAGGACTTCAAAGACTTAATAGAGAGCGTAAAACACTAAAAAAAAAAACCAAAACCGGGCACGAGCAACCACTACACACTCTGAGCAGATAAAAGCGATCCGCTATGAGTTTTCGCAAATCAATAGGAAAAATCAAATACAAGCAAAATAATAAAACTACAACTTAACAACAAAATAAAACAAAGAAAAAAATAACCACTTAAATCCTAACAAACATAGAAAAGAAAAGTATCTCCCACCCCCAAACCCACCGCCACATCCGCCACCACCACTCCACGCCCAAGGGGTCGCACGCTCACCGGGGGAGTCTAATCGGACTTGTCATTGCCACTTCTCTGTTCGTGATTTCCAGCCATGTTTCGGTCCCCACCGTCATCCTAGTCGCGGCGTCGTCACGGCTACGGCCATTTCGGCGTTGGGGCGTTCGGTTGACGGGGCTCTCGTCGCTTTCCTGGGTTTTCAACTCGTGTAGGCGGCGACGAGGGGACTCAAATTTTTTAGCCATCGGTTTTTAATGGCGGAAGCGAAAGCGGAACATCTAGATGGTCAACACAAAACTTTCATTCTCATGGGAAGAAGAAAGCTTTTGCTTGAGAGGGGGAGTGTGGGCTGGGATGGGCGGCTGGTTGGGGGAGGGAAAAAAAGGAGAAAATTAGGGTTTGGGTTTAGAGAGAAAAGTGGGAGAAAAAAAGAAGAGAGAGAAAAGACATGAGATTAATATTGAAAGTGTTTTTGTTAACTGTAGATGTCTTGTCTATCTCTTTTACGGTATGATCAGATTTCAATTGTAAATATTTTGTCAATAGTATTTTGTTGTAGTTTGTTGGATTTAGCAATTGAATTATTTAATAAAAATAACTATTAATGAGTATTTTGAAGAATAAAACTTTTGCTCCGAAGAATATTGTCATCCAACATACTTTTATTTTGGGAGTAGGAAAATGAACCCTTCGACGCAAAAAAAACTAGACAAAACTGAACATACGTGTGAAATATGTATTATAATTTATAAAGGGTAATTTGAATTTAAACATTCACTTTTTATTTCAAAAGATTTTCTGAAATTCTTAAAGATAAATTTAAGTTCTACAGACTACAAGACCATTTTATGGTCTGCTGTACTGCTTTATGCCATGATTGTGCGCAAATTATGAGATCAAAGTACATTTTCGTCCATTTATCTATTTCAGGGTCTGTTTAGTTTTTTTTTTTTTTTGAGTACAGGGTTTGTTTAGTTAAAATTACTAGAACAACACCCGTGTGTTACAAGAAATTTGTCCAAAATTAAAGTTTTAGTGTCACAAATTTATTTATAATAATTATAGGAGATCCAAAATACTAATTAGAACTATTAAAAAATGAATTCAAAAATTAGAAGAGTATCATACAAATAATTCAATCTGAAAAATTTATTTGTAAACTACATTATTTGTTCTATTTTCAAGTGTGTCGTTTTTGTAACAACAAAGAATTTTCAGACCCC
Organism: Rehmannia glutinosa; assembly: GCA_016081115.2. Taxonomy (NCBI): domain Eukaryota; kingdom Viridiplantae; phylum Streptophyta; class Magnoliopsida; order Lamiales; family Orobanchaceae; genus Rehmannia; species Rehmannia glutinosa. Next base: position 282,306 of record JABTTQ020001197.1, read on the forward strand.
TTATTCAATTATTCTTTTAACTCTCGATATGGCCACATAAAGTTGACCGTGTATCTATCTATCTATCTATACTTATACTTATACTTACTTATCTTAAAAATGTGAATGTTTCTTGAAACATTTGATTAGAAAAAAATATCCCTTTGACATAGTAACTTTTTAGGGCAACTAAGTAATTTAATATTTATTTAACTTTTATTTGTTCAATTATAAATTTATAAGACAAGTGACTTTTTGTATTCTACACTTCAAAATATTTTATTCTTTAATTTGTAACTCTTAAAATATTTTGAATTTTCAAATAATATTAGTTTCATATTAAGGTAGATTTCGAGAGCTTTCAAACAATATGTCATAAGCATATATAAGAACTTAGCATGAGAAAGTTTCAACCATTTAAAGTTGAGCGATTGTGAGGAAATCTTTTATATTTGGGATTATAATTTTATCTTTTAGAGTTGAGATTTGAATCATGTGGTAGCAAAAAATCAGAAACTAAAAGGTGCATATAAACTAAATATATTTTTGAAATATAATATTTTTAAATGTATGTCAAACCCCAATTAATATTGGTTGTTAGATTCATTAATGTGTTTCTCGAATTTGTTGAGAAAATTAAAGATAATTTAATAGGATCCTATAGTATAACCACTATTCGGCCTTGGATCAATAATTGATTAAATTGGTTTATTTTTATTTTAATTATTGGGATAAACTCATTTATATCTATGATGAGCTTATTTAATTTGATTACAAATTGGTTTGAATTATTTATTTAATTGTGAATATAATTAGTTAGTGGGTCAAACCTGGATCTAATAATAGTAATTTGAAATATACATTGGAGTTAGTATAAATCGGAAATTAAAAGGTGCATATAAACCAAATATATTTTTGGAATATAATAGTTTTAAATGACTAGTGTAGATAAATCCTTGATATTTAGATTACTTCTTATCTCTTAAAGCTGTTATTATCTTTCAAATTTGTAATCTTTTAAATTCAAAAATTCAAAAACATATTATTAATTCATCTTTAATTTGTATAGGAATGCCACATGAATAATTATAAAGTAAACATGTGGAATTGGGAGAATGAGGAGTTGACATATGTCAAAATTAATGAGGTGATGACATGCGTCAGCTTTGTTTTTCTCTTTTAGTATATACTAGAACAACACCTGTGTGTTACACGGATTTGTCAAAAAATAAAATTTGTGTCGCAAACTCTAATAGTTATAAGAAATTCAAAATTTAGAAGAGTACATACAATCGTTCACTTCAATTTCTAAAAAACTTATTTGTAAACTATATTATTTGTTCTATTTGAAAGTGTAACATCCTCGTCACAACAACGAATTTTCAAGCCGTATTAGTTTAAATGATTGAAAGAGTGCAATTTCAATCTTTGAATGTTTTCTAGAAAGGGAAAAAAATCTCTATAAAATTGTTTAATTGTGCTAATTTCAAATACTTGGCCGTAGTTTGCTTTTGCACAAAAACTAATAAATTAGTTATGATAAAAATAATGAATCATTGACATACTTAAGAAAGATATTTAATATAATTGTTATACCCCGTAAATGATTTAAATCACAATTAAAAGTATAATACGTATTAGAGATAATAATTGAAATTATATCCTTATTTTTTGTATCATAATAATATTTAAATCATAATTAATTTTCAAACCCAAAAATAACTTCCTAATTTTATATCCTTGATTTTTGGGATTATTTAATTTACTGATTAAATGTTTGATTGGATTTTAATAGTTATATATGGAAATAGAAAATTTAATTATTAAGTTGATGATAAATTGATAGTAAATTGATATAGTAAATCAATTTATAGTTGGAAGAATAAGGTGGTGGCATGGTTTTGCCACGTGGCTAAATATGAAGGTGACACATGGATTTGGAAGAATAAAGTGTTGACACGTGTACCAAATTGTTCAGGAGAAGACATGTGGCAACTTGTTTTTTCTTTTAGTATATAGAGTTGATTGATGGTTGATTCATATTCACTATGATTATTTAAATTAATTTTGAAATAGTTAACTAGAAATTAATTAATGTCAGAAAATAATGCTCAGATATACAACCCAAAGATGATGTCCTTATTTACAATTAATTCAGAATGGTAAAAAAAGAATAAAATTCTCAAAATTCATTTTTCGTGAATGTATATTTAATTTTTTTAATCAATTATTCTAAAACTATACGAAATTGTTAAACAATTGTGGTGAATGATCAAATTTATTGTGGTTGATTCATGTTTGGATATCAAAGAAATTATTATCCAGGTCGGTTTAACCTGGTCCATATTATGGATCATATCAATCCCACCTTTGTATGATTGAGATCCACATTTGGACCCCAGGATCTCTGGGTCCGAGGGCAACTTAGAATCAACGCGATAAATGGAGATGGAAATTTGGATATGTCTTTTAGTAAGAAATTAAGAGAAAAATATATTTTTTTAAAAAGAAAAATATAATTATATATTTTTTGTAATAAAAGTCTAATTATCAGAGAAACAATAAAATACTTAAACCAGTTATCGAAAATATTTTATCAGGCATTGAGATGTAAAAAAAGTCTAATTATTAGCCCAATTTTTCTTACTATACCCTGTTTTTTATAAGGGAAAAAATCATAAAAAAATTATATGTTTTTTTAAGGGAAAAAAATAAGTCAGCTATGGAAAAAATATAATTGGACTAGGAGTAGTCGAGCACGGTGACTACGCCCTTGGGCCCTGACTACTACTACTACTTCTCCTCATCCTTTGTCTATATACTTCGGTTGGATTGTGTGATCTGATTCATTATTAATTTTATAGTAATTATAAAAAAGTAGAAATTTATTTCAGTAATTAAATTGGCACTGTAAGTTATAAAAATGTTGACTTGCGTTTTGGTCAACAAGCAAAAATATATAAAGATGTACTACGTGGAAATGGAAATGAGCCTTAGTCCAGGGCTAATTCTGCCTTTTAATATATAATTAAGTAGAAAGTTACAGTCGGTTTTTCTTACAGCGTTGTGTTTACAAGTGTTTTCTCTCTTATTTCTTTCTTGTCATTTTCCTAATAAATGAGACATTATTTATACCTATCTCATTAGTGGTCTTTTAAATCCATTATTACACTTAATACTTAAATAATTAAAAAGGGACACTTGTCCTTGAAACGCATGCGTGCGGTCAAGTGTTTGCCACTTTGTCGACTCATCTGGTTGGTGTGTTGACAAGTGTGATCTTATTCATGTTAATGATATACTTAGTCTTCCTTAAGCTGGATGGTTATCCTTTGAAATTTCCGCCGAGAGGCGGGCTCAGCAACCGAGCCCAATTCATAACGTCATCGGTCGGTCGGCCGAGCGTCACGGAGGTCGGCCGCTACCGGGTAGAGTGTCGAAATGGGTAGCGGGTCGGGCCGACCATGACCCACCAAAACCCGCCACTTGGCGGGGGCGAGTTGGCCGCCAGGTGGCGGGAGAAAACCTCTCAACCCAACCCGCCAGGTGCGGGTTGAAGTAATTTGCCCGCTAAAAATTAAAAAAAAAAAATAAAAAACAAAAAAATATTCATATGCTGACGGGCCTGGCCCTAAGGCGGGGCGGGGTGGCCGGCCCGACGGGCCTGACCCGTTTTGACAGCTCTACGCGCTGGTCTGTGGGTCCCATACCTCCATATGCTGAATGACCACGTGGATCAATTTGGTGTCAGCTCGGGTGTCATCAAAAAAATATGTGGGGCTTTTATTTTGTTTTGGGTCTATAATCCATAAGTGGGCCTATCGAGTTCTTGCCAAAAATTAGTTCAGCTGAATTTAATACCTAGGTAATGAATAGGAGGCTGCATTAATTTTGGATTATTGTTGTTCATTTGATATAAATAATAGATTTGTTTGCATTTAAATCACGTAAGATAGCTCATGGTTGGTCCATGCCCAAAGGAGGATTATTAGTCAACTAGTCAATTCTCATAAATTAATTAGATGGACTTAGATGCATCTTATCTATTTATTACATTCTAATCGTGAGTTTAAAAAAAAAGTACTAACTGTGACAAGTCGTAAGGATGAAATAAAATCCAATTTTAAGAATCTTTTTACGATTAATGGAGACAAAATTATTGAGTTAGACACTTAGACTGACCCTGTTTGTCTAATTATCATTTTTTTTAATCAAAAGTAATTTTTCTCATTTATGAGAAGAAATTTAACACATATTACAAAATCTAATGAAAAACGATTCAAGCCCTCTGAGAAGACCTATCTGATTTAAAACACAAATTTTAAGCCTAAATAGATCTAATTGATATTTAGAATCAGAGTTTCGCAATGAAAACGTTGGACAAAGCACGTATCAAGGAACTTTATCTCGCTTATGTCACATATCGTCGAGTAATAACTCATATGAATCTTCTGAACAAACTCCACAAACGGAACAAACTACTGAAAAGAAAAAAAACACCTATTGGAAATAAATTTGTTGAAACTAAAAGCACTGAAAATTATTTCTCTCATCCTCGGTCATATGAAGAATGAGGGAAAAAGATGAAGAAGTAAAAATGATTCGGGTTTTAGAAAAAAGACAGAGAGGGACGAGTAAAAATATGATTTTTCCAAATCCTATTTATTCAATTTTATACTATCCAATACTTAAATAGAACCCAGTTATGTATGTCGAGGGATTTGAGTTTATTTTATACTCAGGATAAATATAATCGAATTTTAGCCCAAGTATTTATCGAATGGATGACAAAATCTCCGCAAGGAACCATCCCGTTGATACCGGACTAAATGGGGTGGAAAATTCCCGATTATTTCGGGGATGGAGATTCCCCGTTAGGTATTTATATCCCTCGTCTCTTCCCCGATCCCGTTTAGATAAAATGGAGATTCCTCATCCCAACCCCACCCCCTCACCAGAGAATATATATATATATATATATATATATATTAATAATAATTCTATTTGTAATATTTTGTTTTATTAATTATAAAAACTAAATCTTTAAGTTTTTATAATTTGACTTGTTCTCATTCTTTTTTTTAACAAATTACGAATTTATGTTATTTTTATTTATTTTAACTATTAGTTATTTTAAGTAATTTATTTTATAGATTTTTTATTATTAAATACAAGACGTGGAACTCGATTCCCGTGGGGATTCCACATCCCTGTTTTAAATACCCAAAGTGAGGAATGGTACGAGGATGGTATATAGTATGAAATTCTGGGATGGAGATGATATGTTCAACAACAGCCTCATCCCCATTGCCATCCCTAATTATTCATCGGTCCCTAAATCAAAATCATATTGAAATTGGAATCAAGTTGTAATCGGACCTGAATCCTATCCATTATTTCCTAATCGGATGCAATATACTGAGAAAGACTAGCCAACAAGCCCAATGCAAAAATAAAATAAAATTTGTACTAGTGTCGTGGATTTCATCCTTTAACATTTTCCAAGAACACATAATTGTGTGTGTGTGTACGTCTTTGGTTACCAAAAATTGCACGGCCCAGATTCTACTTATGGTTTCAATTTTGTGTGATCCTTTCTGGTACAATTTGCATTCAAAAATATCATAGGCCTCGAATTCAAAATATGAAGTTAAGTTGCTTGCAATAAGAGACATTTACATAAATATGAGATGAAAAGTGGTCCTTCTACATTTTTGGGGACCTTTAGAATGAAATCATTAGGGTGGGCATGCATGGGCAATGTAAATTTATGATGACTGTGATTTATATTATTATTATTATTATTATTATTATTATTATTATTATTATTAATTATTTTGGTTTTTACTTTTTATTATTGTTATTGTTATTATTAGGTGTGAGTCTTGATATGGTTAGCGTCAAACTTTCGTAGAGATTTGCTCAAATAGTAAATTGAGCTATAAAATATTAGGTTCGAGTTTCAGAAATATTACAGGTATTACTCGATTTCTATAGTAGATTTGATATTAAATATTTGCAATATGCTTTGTCATAGATTTACCAGCAGAAATTTATGGATGGACTTGTTGTAAAATATCGCATCACAATTTATATAATCTGGAATAATTAAAAACTGAATTTAAATAAAATTTCAGAAATACAACTTTCAATTAATGAAATTACAGAATATGAATAAATAGAAAATAGCCTGAATCATGTGTTGACACACTATCCTTAAAACAGATTCGTCCCCTATTCTGGACGTTTGTTTCCCATGATAAGATGGAAAAAATTGGATTACCTATTACCTGGCGAACTGAAGAGATGCCTGAACTTATCACCAAAAAAATGCAGGCAGGGTCGTCCCTTTGTTTTAAAGGACTGTAAGTCCAAGTGGCTACAATAATCTAAAGGGGGGTGAATAGATTATCTCCATCTTTTCGATTTCGCCCTCTTTTTCGAACCAAATGCTCAAACACAATAATAAAGGTGCGGAATGTAAACAACACACGTCGATTTATAGAGGTTCAACCCACCTAGTGCCTAATCCTCTACCACCCCAGTATATCCGGGATGGATTTCAAAAAGAAAAAGAATTTTATTAATTACCAAAATTAATACAAACTTAACTTACAATACCTTGAAGAGCACCACACTCTTCTTCAACAACACCTTTGGAGATTACCACAATCCCCTTTGAAGATCACCACAATCTTCCTTCAACGGCACCTTGTGAAGATTACCACAATCTTCAACCTTGAATAATACCAAATTCTTCAACACCTCAATAAGAAGATTACCACAATCTTCTTGCACCTATCACCTAGATCATCCAAGTGTGTTCTTACCACAAGAACACTCACAAGGATATCTTGTGTTGAATGATAACCAAAAATCAAGATTACAACTCAATAATGAATAATACAATTTGAGTGCAAAGTGTAATCAAGAATAGCCTAGACTTCAAGGATGTGAAAGTGATAAGCTAGGCAAATTTACAACAAGAATAATAACAATGAAAGACCAAGTAATTGCTTGAAGTGTATCTTGTTGTGTTGTATTTCAATTGTTATTTTGGTTGCTCCAAAACTTTCTCTATTTATAGGAGATGATTGATCAAGCATAGGCTCCTCTTGGGGATTGAAAATCTACAAAAAAATACAATTAAAATCAAGAATATAGTTGTTAGAAATCAATCCCACAATTTAAGGAAAGTTTGTCTGCTGTCAAACGGTCAGAAATTTCTTTGTCAAAAGATAGGCGGCCGGTCGCCGCACGAGAAATAGACGTTTGAAGATTGCTGACAAAAAACACAGGGGCGACCGGTCGATGTCTACCTCGACCGGTCGACGCTCCTACAACCGGTCGGCCAAGACCAAAAATCAAAACAGGGAGTTCTGTTTCAACCTTAGGCTCCCAGTGCAGGTCGGTCGAGGGGGGGTCGACCGGTCGACGCCATCACGACGTCGGCCACGCCCTACGTCGACCGGCCGACCTAGCCATTTTCTATCCGTCTCATTTTTTGTTTCCAAATTCATCTTCAGTACGGGTTGCCCTATAGGGCGATCGGTCGACCACGAGACAGAAATGTTGTCCAATTTTTGTCGAAAATAAAACCCAAGAAATACTCCAAAAATTTAATAAAAACATTTAAAACCAATCGGGAGTATTTAGACAACAATTAAAAATCTTGTTTTAGGAGTAAAAACCCATTGATATAAAATTATTAAAAGTGTTGTCCAATATTATTGAAAATAAACTGGAGGAAATAATCCGAAAAATATTAAAATCATTTTAAATCATTTAGGAGTATTTGGACAACCTTTAAAAGCATTGTTTTGGTGACAAAATAAAGTCATCAAAATTAAGATAAAAACATGTATCAAACAATCTCCCCCTTTTTGATGATTACAAACCAAAACAATTTTTACACAAACTAAGAGAGCAATTTTAGAAATGATTTTCCGGTAAGAACATTTGACCGCTTGGAAGCAACCAAAATTTCCAAAAATTTTAAAGCAACCGAGTAGGGAGTAAATATTATCAATAATGAGCACAAGCTCCCCCTATCAACAAACATATCAAGAATAATATAAAAGCAATTATCCATAAGCTAAAAGCTTTAGCTTTTACAATATGTTCAAGAGCTTATAAGCTCCCCTGTCAACAAAACATCATTAGACAAGTATATAAGTCCATCATACATCAATTGGACTAAGTATAATGCACAACTTATGGCTTTATCAAGCCATAGCTTATAGCTTCTTTTTTGTTTAACTTAGCTTTTATGAGCTAATGAGCTTATAACATGTTTCTCCCCCTTTGGAATCATCAAAAGAATGTTAGCACGATAAACACATCATATAATCATATCAAAGTGCACAACTAAACCGATGTATCGAACTATTTGAACAATGAAGCTTATAGGCCAAATGGGAGCGAAAAGTCGATCATACGACTTGTAGAAGCTTATGAAAAAAAACATTTGATTAGTAAAAACATGATCTCTATAAATATATGAGACTTTTGAAATCGAGAGAATCATGTAGGTGATGAATTTTTCATTGAAACATTTTATCGAACACTTGGCGGGCGTCAAAAATTGAAAAGAATATATATAGCCCTTGTAAATGAAATCAAGCCAAGTTTTTCATCACCAAATGCAATTTAACAAATATCATTCATCAACAATCAATAAGCTCATCACAAATATATATGCATTGCATCAAGAAAAATACATATAAGCCACAAACTCAAGGGTTCAACCCAATTGAGCTAAAGAGAGTGAAATTCTTACCATTCGATCGGTAAAGATGAGCAATGATGATGATAATCGAGCTAGATAATCCCCAACATATGTAATGTATGCAACAAAACTCATTTGAAGTGAGTTGTGTGTGAATTTTGCAAAGGGGACGAAAATAGAGTTGGAGGGGCCAAAATAGCTAAGTATAGGAACAGAGAGCGTTTTAATCCAACAAGCAACAGGTGGGCGGCCGGTGGAAGATATGGGCGGCCGGTCGAGGTGATGGTCGACGGTTGGCCCTCCTCCCGTCGGCTTTGTCCATTTCGTTTTGCAAAAACCGAAATTTGAACCAAAAATCCGATTTTTCGCCCCTAAGTTTTAAAAACGTGCAAAATGCAAACATAGACCTCATTCAATATACATTATGTCATGATCAAACTCGAAATGAGGTAAAATACTTAGCGGTGGGCGATTAAAAAGTCCGCGAGTTATCCTTGAGACGGATTTAAACACATCTCAAGTTTTTGTTAAAAACTCAATCCCTTTAAAAAAAAACATCGAATCTCAATATATTTAGTTCGATGATGACAAACTATATTTTGAATAATTTTCACCGGACTTGTTATCCCAAAAAATAAGAACGTTTTAAAAGCTTTGGATGAACAAGTCATAAGAAGAAGTGCCTTATAAATATTTGAAAATTTCTTTTAACGGCACTTTAATGAGATTCGTTGGGATAATTTTTGAAGTCGAGCATATAGACATAAGGCATATGGAATGTCGAGTCTATAGAAATAATACAAGAAAACATACCTCGAATTTGTTTGTCAACCGACATGTCTTTCTCAACCTTTGTCAATCTCTTCATTGGTAGCCATAGAGGTTGATATGATTCTTCCTTCTTCAATGCCTAACTCCTTCAAGAGTTCTTTTGAAATGTAACCATCTACTTGGCATTGAATGATTTGAAGTCCAAGCAAGAAATTGAGCTCCCCCATCATGCTCATTTCAAGTACACTTTGCATTAACTTGGAAAAATATCTTGCACAAATATTCCTTAGTAGTACCAAAAATATTCTCATAAATATGCACAAGTAAACAATCTTGCCCTTTTTCAAAAACAAAGAGAGTAGTATCAACTTTACCTCTTGTAAAATCATTTAGCAAAAATAGCTAAGTCTATCAACCGTACAAGGCCTTTTATAAAAAAACATTTGGCCTAGAAAAAATTTTAAACCCCGGAGGTTGTTTTACATAGACTTCTTCTAGAATAAAACCATCGAGAAAATTGGATTAAACATCCATTTTGTAAAGCTTGAAATTTTCTTAAAACAAGAATGGGCAAGTAAAATGCAAATAGTTACTAAATGTGCTATGAGTGCAAATGTTACATCAAAATCAATTACCTTCTTCTAGAAAATACCTTCGAGCTACTAACTTTGCCTTAGTTCGACCAATGTTTCCTTGGTCATCGAGTTTGTTCCGGAATACCCTTTTTGTCTACTTCATTACTATCATCATAGGGCATCCAATTTGTCTAAGGTGTTCACAAAAGAACATATACATCCAAATATTTTGAGGTAACTAATATTTGGAGTACTTCATTTCTCATCTACACAACTTAACAAACTCATTAACGGCATCGCTTATATAATCAAGAATAAAAATAGCCCAAGTGTAAAAATATGTCTTAATCACAAAATATCTTACAAAAGAGCATAGTAGTAAGAGACACTATATATATAGACCATGAAGCAAGAAACACATACTATGCATTTAGAAGATCATCAAGAGACTAATAAATCATGCAAGTTCAAATAAGCTTAAGAAATCTACAAAAGGTCTCTTTTGAAATTTGAAAATCCGATATCATATAATTGAGACCTCATTTAAAAGAAGTATTTGAACAAGAGTAGACAAAGTGAATATGTGCAATCAAATATCGAATAGTGTCTTTCAAAAAATCTAAAAATCCTCTTAATGGCACTTGTATGAAATACTATAAAGAACAAGCACATAGGCATATGGCAATACATATATCGAGTCTATAAGAGTAAAAGTAACACAAGTAAATCTACCTCGATAATTTATGCCTTTCTTGACAAAATGGCCATTTGTGTAAATCCTACACAATTCTTAAAACAAATCTAGCACAAATCATAATGATAAAAGTGTAGGCTAAGAGATATCACAAGTAAGCTCATGCCATAAAAATCTATAAGAGATGATAATACACTTTAGTCTACAAAAATGCACAAGAGTTTTAAAAACATCATATAAGGTCTTCTTTTTCAATTTTTTTTTTTAAAAATACAAATAAGTTTTGAAGACCTTAATTTAAAATTTAAATACATGAAAACTCATTTTGCAATTAAGACACAAATAAAAATGTGCATAGAATTAAAATAAAATGCATATTTAAATGGGGAGATACGGTTTACCAATTACGCCGTTTCCATGGGTTGTGTCTTTCCCATTGTTGATGATATCTTCCCTTTTTAAAATCTTCATGTTGATGGTAATCTCTTCAATTATTCCATCTCCAAAATTTTTGTCCTTTCCATTGTTGATGGTCTCTTCTTCTTTGAAAATCATCTTGTTGATGATGTCTTTGCCATTTCCAAGGATTGTGTTCTTCCCATTTTTGATTATATCCTCTTCTTGGAAATTGGCTTTGTTGAAGATAGTTTCTCCTTCTTTGATCAAATGAATCGGTCATTTGATGCCTTCTTGGCGGTATCAATTTTCTTCGATCATTATTTCACCAAGTACCTAAAATGACATTGTTTTGTGGTACCCTCATGTGTTTGGGTCCTTTGGGATTAGTCTTGAGACTTTTAGGTCTCCAACAATAATTAGAGTTATTTCTAGCTCGACAAGTATTACCCGTATGACCCTTTTTACCGCAATAAAAACAAGTAATAATTCTAGGAGCATAATGACCAACGTTCTTAGAGACTTGATTCTTTTTCATGTGATTGACACCCTTAGGCTTATGATCAAGTTCTATTTCGAATTATCACAACAATCAACAATATTGGGCATTCTATCGGTACTCAAGTTGGATTTAGATAAGTCATTTTTCAAGCAATTTATATCCTCAACAAGAGTACTATTTTCTTTCTCAAGGTTTCTAACCTTATCAAGTGTGGTGGTGTGAGCACATGATAGTGATTCATAGGAAGTAAATAAACTATCCTTATCATTTTTCAAAACAATGAATTCCTTTTTCAAATTTTTGTATTTAACAAGTAAGTTTTGGAATTCATCTTGTAGTTCATCAAAATCATTTTGCAAATCACTATAATCATTTTGAATGACAATATCATAGGAAGTAGAGGGTTTAAGATATACCTCGTTTTCTTCTTCGATGCCCATAAGACAATGTTCAACTTCTTCATAGTTGGAAGTTGTAAGAGGTTTGTTCCTTAGATTTGACATTGTATCCCTTTGAGAAGTAGATGCTTTTGTTTGACTCCTTTCATTTGCAAATACTCCATAGATGGCTTCTAATTTTTGCCATACTTCATGTGCCGATCGAATTCCTACAATATGTTCATATTCCAAATTAGTAAATGAACAATACAAAATATTGAGAGTTTTACCGTTTAAGGAGATGATTTTTTTTCTTCATCATTGAGCTCTTTGAAGCCTTTGGAGGTATGTGGTGTATCTTTCATCGGAATGAATTCTCCATTTATGACGGTGTTCCAAATATCAAACACGCAACCTTGTAAATAGCATTCCATTCTTTCTTTCCAAAATATAAAATTTTTGGAATCAAACCGAGGTGGCTTGGTGGTGGAGGTGCCGGATAGATGAGCTTCGTTCGTAGCCGACGATCGTTTCTCTTCACTCGCGATGTGAAACGAGCTTGCCAAAGAGTTTGACTCTGATACCACTTGTAAGTCCAAGTGGCTACAATAATCTAGAGGGGGGTGAATAGATTATCTCCATCTTTTCGATTTCGCCCTCTTTTTCGAACAAAATGCTCAAACACAATAATAAAGGTGCGGAATGTAAACAACACACGTCGATTTATAGAGGTTCAACCCACCTAGGGCCTAATCCTCTACCACCCCAGTATATCCGGGATGGATTTCAAAAAGAAAAATAATTTTATTAATTACCAAAATTAATACAAACTTAACTTACAATACCTTGAAGAGCACCACACTCTTCTTCAACAACACCTTTGGAGATTACCACAATCCCCTTTGAAGATCACCACAATCTTCCTTCAACGGCACCTTGTGAAGATTACCACAATCTTCAACCTTGAATAATACCAAATTCTTCAACACCTCAATAAGAAGATTACCACAATCTTCTTGCACCTATCACCTAGATCATCCAAGTGTGTTCTTTCCACAAGAACACTCACAAGGATATCTTGTGTTGAATGATAACCAAAAATCAAGATTACAACTCAATAATGAATAATACAATTTGAGTGCAAAGTGTAATCAAGAATATCCTAGACCTCAAGGATGTGAAAGTGATAAGCTAGGCAAATTTACAACAAGAATAATAACAATGAAAGACCAAGTAATTGCTTGAAGTGTATCTTGTTGTGTTGTATTTCAATTGTTATTTTGGTTGCTCCAAAACTTTCTCTATTTATAGGAGATGATTGATCAAGCATAGGCTCCTCTTGGGGATTGAAAATCTACAAAAAAAATACAATTAAAATCAAGAATATAGTTGTTAGAAATCAATCCCACAATTTAAGGAAAGTTTGTCTCTTTGTCAAACGGTCGAGAAATTTTCTTTGTCAAAAGATAGGGCGACGGCCGCACGAAATAGACGTTTGAAGATTGCACAAAGACAAAAACACAGGCGACGGTCGATGTCTACCTCGACCGGTGGTCGACGCTTCCTACAACCGTCGGCCAAGACCAAAAATCAAAACAGGGAGTTCATTTTGCTTTCAACCTTAGGCTCCCAGTGCAGGTCGACGGGACAGGGGTCGACCGGTCGACCTGGCCATTTTCCTATCCGTCTCATTTTTTTGTTTCCAAATTCATCTTCGTGCACGGGTTGCCCTATAGGCACCGGTCGACCACGAGACGTAAATGTTGTCCAATTTTTGTCGAAAATAAAACCCAAGAAATACTTCGAAAATTTAGTAAAAATATTTTAAACCAATCGGGAGTACTATTTAGACAACAATTAGAAATCTTGTTTTAGGAGTAAAAACCCATTGACATAAAATTATTAAAAGTGTTGTCAATATTATTGAAAATAAACTGGAGGAAATACTCCGGAAAATATTAAAATCATTTTAAATCATTTAGGAGTATTTGGACAACCTTTAAAAGCATTGTTTTGGTGACAAAATAAAGTCATCAAAATTAAGATAAAAACATGTATCAAACAAGGACCAGGTGCGGGAAAAAAAATTGGGCTTCATTTGGATGGAAGGATTTGAGCTATGGATTTTAAATCCATAATAAGAAATCCATTGAGGTTGTTTGGATGGTGTCATTCTATAATAGATTTCAAATCCTTGGAAGCTATTTTTGGAGTCCTTTTGGAGATTTCAAATCTTTCCTATTTGAAGTCATTTGAAATCCTTCCCTAAATCCCCTCCCCAAATCCAAATTCTCCCATCTAAATGCAACCAGAAGTTATTTTTGGAGTCATTTTGAAGGATTTCAAATTCATCTCAAATGTAGTAATTTGAAATCATTTCCCCAAATTCTTCACTCAAACCCAAATATTCTCATCTAAATGCAACCTTATAATGATGATATGAAAGTTTTAAGGGGTTTAGCTAGGGTGTCATTAGTATTTAACGTATATTTGCATATAATACATGCATATTGTGTGTGAACTTGTGTACATTCACAATAAATTTATGGTAGTTAGAGCATCTCCAACCATCCTCCAAAATAGGGGTTGACACCAATTTGAAGGGGAAAACTTTCTCCAATCTTACGCTATTTCCCAGTCTAAAATGGGGTGGGTGAACAATGAACCTCTTAATGTAGAGGGTCACTGTTCACATTTCTGCTTTTTCTTGATATTTTTTTAAATGTCATATTTTGTCTTTTCTCTTAAATTATGTATAAATATTTTGTATCTCCATCAATTTATTAAAATAATTTTAAAGTTAATGTCTAGTTAATCATATTTTTGTTTATTAAGATTTATTATGAATTGTTATATTTATAATCATTTTCTTATACATATATATTAGAAATTATATTATAAATTACAAAAGAATTTATAAAGTAATATTACTTAAATACAAGTTAAATTAAAATACATATTCATACAAATATATTAAATTTATTATATTAAACATATATATATATATATGTTAAATTACAATTTGATAAAAGTATTTAATTTTGATATATATAACAAATAATCAAAGTGGAATAATTTGGAGTAAAATTTAGAGTGGACTGTTGGAGATTAATATTGAGTTCCTCCAAATTTTCCTCTAAAATAGTGTATAACTCACACTATTTTAGAGGAAACCTTTGGAGATGCTCTTATCCAAATGGAGTATTCTCCTGGTGTAGCATGAATAAAACATGTCATATACTTTACTGTTGAAAATTATGAATATATGTTCAGATTATTTTATTTAAATTAAATTAAAAAAAAATCGAACATAGATTTTATATTTGTCAACTTTATATAAAATTATAAATATATGTTCAGATTTTTTCTTTACTTCAATTTAATTTTATATTTATTTTTGTTATTTAATTTTATTGAGATATTAAACAAGTCATGTGATATGCACATGACCAAGGTTTTCCTCCACAAAAAATGGCAAAATAGTCATTTCGTGGAAAAGTAGCCCAACTCAGCATTTTAGGAATAAGATATCCCCAAAATTTCAAAATCGGACTAAATGTGCAGGTTTAGAAAAATTAGTGTTTGCCAAATGCAACCCATAAAACTTAAAGGACTAAAAGCGAAATTGAGCCAACTTAACGGACCAAAAAAGCAATTTTGCCAGACAATACTCGTACGTGCACTTAAGAGAGAGTTTGTTGGATTGAGATTTCCTGTTCTACTCACTATTTTATTGAATCAGATGAATGACACGTGTACAATATGATATTACAACCATAAACACGTATATTATCCAATATATGAAGTAGGGAGTAAAACAGTGAAAATGGAGTAGAAGATTTCATCCCGAATTTACTGTTGTTTGTGAATTGTGAGTACATATTTGTTAAAAACCTGCCCATTTGGAGGAATTTTGTGTTTATTTAATAGAAAATGGAATATCATTCCTTAAAGAAAATGGAATATTATTCCTCAAGCCATGAATATAATAATATCAGACTTGAGTCCATGATAGATTCATGGCCCGATTAATAATTATTAAATTCAATTATCTATTATATTTTGTATCAACCCATGACCTTCGAGATAATCCAAGTTAAATGTGAGTAAATTTTGAGTCCATCCGTGATTATTGATTACCTTTTTTTTTTTTTCCTGTTATGTCATTTTTCTTTTTTCTGAAAGCATGTTATGTCATTTTATGGTCATGACATGGCCAATTTGGACATTGACCAAACTTACCTTATCTAATCATTATAATTATATTATAGGGTAAAAATTAAAATACTATAATCCCCTAAACTTGATGACCCTATGTCTCATTTACCCCCTTAAACTTTCAAACGTAATATTTACCCCGCTCAATCAAATTAAAATATAATATATGGACAAAACTACCCATAATAAAAAATATACATAGTTTTTAGTAATATTTGAATATTTTGTACCCTATTTGATTTACATTCTTATTATCTTCAAAATATATTTTTTAATTGTACATTAAGTAATTTAAACTCTAAAACATTGTACAATAAATTAAATGCACCAAAAAATAAATATACAAAATGAATGAAAAATAATATATTAACTATTAATTTAAATAAACATTCAATATTATAAAAAAATATGAGTAAAAGTATTTTCTTAAACCTAATTTTGTTATAAATTTTACATTTCTTCATTTATTTCTTGTTTATTTAACATAATTCGAAGTCCAAAACATAGCATTAAAATTTACCATCTTTAATGAATAATCGATATTATTATTAAAAGCACATCCAATTAGTTCTATCAACTAAATTTGAGCAAAGATTGTTCAAAATATTTAATTATTAACAAAGAAAATATGTATTAATTCTTCTCTCTAACCATTATATATATCATTATATTAAAATTATAAATTATGAATAATTAAAATAATAATATGTATGTATATTCAATTTAAAAAATATATTTATTCGTATTATTTGAAAGAGTTTAAAATTTTGAAGTTAATTTTATGTTGAACTCCAACAATCAAAATAATTCTACATTGAATGTTTTTTATTTGTTGTGCTCATCTATTAATAAAATATTTTAATTGTTGAACTTGTTAAGTTACAAATTTTTTTTTCATAAAAAATAATTTAAATAAAGTCGTAAAATCAAAATTGAGATACAATTATTAAAACTAGCTAAAATTAATTATTGTTAACGGTAATTTTGTCCAAAAATTAAATTATACCTTAATTGAGGGGAAAGTGTTACATTGGCAAGTTCGGGGCATAAATTAGATATAGGACCAAGTTCGGGGGTGTTATTGTACTTTGTCCTATATTATATGAAAGATTGTTATACTACTCCGAAATTAATTTTTTTAATTCAACAATCTAAATATTTTTTTTAATTTAATTGTATTATCTATGAAAAGTAAATATTCCACTCTCTATTCAGTCAATCTTACTATTATTAACCACTAAATCAAACGAGGCCTAAAGTTTTTAGGTCCATTGTAATGATTTGAAAATAGAGCTAATTATATGCCTAATAAAATTTCATGTTCATATATATATGAATATGAGAAAAAATCACATCAAAAAAAATGAATATGAGAAAAAACAAAAGATTGAACATTGCCAAACAAAAATGTTATTATAAAGTCTCACATAGAATTATCTGCACAAATATACGGTGTTATGGTATTAATTTAGGCAATAAGAGTGGATTTCATTTCATGTTTAGTAGATTCTTGTTCTTACCAACCTGAACTCACAACACCTAGGTCTCAACTAAAAACTCACTTTATTGGTACTTCTTTTTTTATTTACCATTAAGAAAATGTTGAGAATAAAGAGCAAGTCTTATACGAGACCATTTCACGGATTTAAACACACGCGATTGATCCAACTCACTTATAAATTCAAGCAAGTTAGATCTAAATTTACATGAATCAACTAATATGAGTCAGTTCAGGACGTCTCACAAATTTGGGTCATGAGACTGTCTCATATGAGTTTTTGATGAGAAAATATTGTAAGCAACAACCTTGGTTGATGATGCTATTTTAAGTCTTAATTACAACATCGGATTAAGTTAAATCCACGGTAACAAACAAAAATTGATCATATGTTTTGTCCTCACTATTTGGTGGGATGTCACAGATATGTATAGTGACTGACAGTGATAACACCTAATCACTTGGTTTTCTAAATTTCAATGGCTAGTTTTCATGGATAAAGGCAGCTGTCGCTGTCACCAAAATTAATCTCAAATCTTTTAACCCTTGATTGACAGAATGGGTTGCTAGTCTAGCTAGTTTAATCATTCTAGATTTTTCTCAGCTAATTCCTATTAACTGTGGGGTGGAGTGGGCCACCCATTATCTCTAGTCATTTTCATGGAAAAAAATGTATCATTCCTGTATAATCCAAATATAACCCCTGAGTCTATCTGTTTGGGGTTGCATTTGCAATCTCCAAATTTTGAGTTTAGACCGTGACTATTACGGAGTGTGGGTTTAGGTTTTCCTTCTTCCCTAAAAGGATTAGGATTATTCTTAGGAAGTTAAGTCTTGGGTTCAAATCATAATTATCGCGGAGTGTGGGAATGAGGTTGTACTTCTTCCCCTAGAGGATTATGACTATCCCTAAGAGGACATATATCCCGTAATCTGAAAAAAGTATGATATGTGCCCCAACTAGTGTGAGATACCTTTGTGTTGTCAATATATATATATATATATGTATATCGAATCACTTATAATATATTAATCTTCAACATCTTAGGTATTCCCGATTAAATTTTAAATAGATCAAAGAAAAGAAGAAAAAGATGGTACTCCGAAATGGTCGAAATAGTTGAATTGGAAGATTATTGTGACGTTCTATTAACCTTTAATTAATAGTTAAAGGGTTTTAATTCATACTTTCTACCAAGTGGAAGATTTGCAAGCTTGATGTCATGGGACCTACATCTTCTAATTAAAAATGGTTTTGGAAAATTAAGAAAAGAAAAACAAAGACCTTTTGGGTCATAATGAAATACTTCTATTTTTGTATATGTATAAATAATGTTTTATTTCTGAAGATGTAAACATTTGTTTTTTTTCACTTGAATTAAAAGTACCAATTATTTTGTTAATACAAATCATGGGAGGGGAGGAAGCTAGGTAGAGATGGCAAAGGGTCGGGACGATTTTGGTCGGGCCTCATAAATGACTGGCCCAACCTATACATACATACACTTCATGCCCAAAAAGTCCGGTCCAGTCCGTTCCAAATCTCAGGTTGACTGGGCTAGCCCACGGACTGAGCTTGATTTGCCACCTCTAGAGCTAGGTGAGAATCGAACTCAGACACATGCCTGAATTTTACAAAACGTCTTACTAATAGGTTACCAAACGATTTCCTCGATCATTATGATTAAAAATAAATTGTTTTTTCATCTAAATAGCTTTCCCCCAATCCCTTATTCTCCTTTTTACCCCTCTAGTGTTTGGCATTTACAAGTTCATGATTTAAAATATTTAAAAATAGGTGGAAATGTCAAAAGGGTAAATTACCACCACCACCCCCAACAAAAAAAAACAAAAACAAAAACAAAAACCCAAAAGAAAAAACGAAAAAATGAAAAAAAAAAAAAAAAAAAAAAAAAAAAAAACAACCCAACACTTCACACTTGTAGACTTGTAGTCCGAGAACTGAGAAGGGTGTCGTCGTTCACAGTGAACTCCCTGTATAATTACGAAAATGGCACCCCCAATCCTTTCCCTATTTTGGATATGAGGTCTATTATATCCATGAATCATGGGTTTCCTGAAAAATGATCTGGCAGTGGACATTACATAAGAATCCTTGTTGTCGCAAGCAAATTACCAAAATGCCACTAGAGGGGTGGTTTGGACGTATACTTGGCACCCAGCCACTGCCACCCATTGAAAGTGGGACCCTTTTCCATATCCGGGATCCAAATGGCTGTCCACAATGTGAAGAATCATCACCATTCACCGCTTTTTTCACTTTTCATGTTATTAACTTATTGTTATTATTAACAACATTC
Organism: Rehmannia glutinosa; assembly: GCA_016081115.2. Classification (NCBI taxonomy): domain Eukaryota; kingdom Viridiplantae; phylum Streptophyta; class Magnoliopsida; order Lamiales; family Orobanchaceae; genus Rehmannia; species Rehmannia glutinosa. The sequence goes on from JABTTQ020001197.1 coordinate 302,365, forward strand.
AAAAACCGAAGAAAGAAAGAAAGAATTTTTTTTATTGTATAACAGTAAATTACTTCATCCATCTCAAAAATGTATTTCCATTTGATTGAGAATGAAGGATTTAGCTCAAAGTTAAAATTAAAAATTATATGTATCTTATACTATTTTTATCAACCTATTCATAGTTAGTACTTGATGTTGTCACATTATTATTGACTCTTCTTGTTGAAAGAGTCAATAGGTCAAAAAGAAACAACAAAAAAATAATGTATTAATTCAAAGTCAAGCATGTTATATACATCAATGTTTTGTTGCGTTATATAATTGTGGTGTTGTCGACTTTATATGAAATCATTTATTGATCTTGCCGATTTAAATGAATGTAACATTATTGGCTTATATTTGTAATTATTTAGAAGTTAATTAATAATTAGTCGTATGTAAAAAAAGTTTATTGTGCCGAACCACTACGGTATAAGACACCAAACCATGTGTGCTAATCAACAGTAAGTATCTTAGTTTAGGCTTAAAAAGAAATAAGTGCCAATCAAATAGTTTAGAAAACTAGGCGCACCCTAAAAACGAATAGTTAAATTAATAAAATCATACGACATAATTTAATATTTGGTCCTTTTATTTCAATTATAATAACTTCTTCAAATGGATTATAATTATTATACAATCTTCGAGTGCAAGAATCCTATATAAAATAGACCCACATAATTCAGAGTCCCCTTCAGGAGTTGGGACCAAGAATCTCATAATCTGCTATCTGTCCTACGTACACCCATAGTTAGTTATCATCTGTTCAATCAGATAGACCACTGATGTTGACCCAATTCAGTCCATCTTCATCCCGATGGGCCGAGCCCATTTATTGGGCTATTCACTTCAATTGTCTACAGATTGTTAGTATTTAGCCCAAATTAAGTCAATTCACAATCAGGGACTATTACAAGAACAAGCATTTCACTAATTACACAGAATACTCACTTAAAAACTAATAAACCTGCTGTGGTTTACATGTAGATATCGAATAAATTTAATCATCGAGCTCAACTAAATCAACGACGACGAAAATTAAATGTGAAATAGTAAAATCAGTATCACTTTATACAACATTTCTATTTTTTGAACTGGATTATAGATGTGAGCTATAAACTGATTTTGTGGGTTCCCCACTCTTCACACTGTGTGCACAATGTGCTATCAATTTGGGGACATTGAATAAACGCAGAATGCAGATCTTGAAACGATAGCCCGTTTATCTCCATGCTTTTATACTCCTTGTGGAGTATATATTTCTGCAAATTCTAACAGTCTGTAGCTTCTAGCATCTAAATCTCACTCGAGTCCACAGACGAAGATGGTGATGATACTGATTTTCCCTTGATATCAGATGGTCCTAGAAATGACTGTTCAAGTTGACTCGAGCTGGAGTTCATCCAATGCATTTTGTTTGAGGTTTGTAAAAGCTGGAACTGGTTTTGCAGAAACTGGCCAAAGAAATGGAGGATATTTGTGTTAGCAAATAGTGTTTAGAAGTAAAGTAGAACTTCTTGTTCAATTATGCTTCATCTCCACAAGTAAAAATGAATAATTTCAATAACTACCTTTGAAATTTAGCTTAATTACAAAAAAATCAGTTATCTTTATATATTACAAATATCCCCTGAAGTATTTACATACCCTCTTAAGGTTTGTATTCGTTGATAAATTACCAATAGGATGCAGTTTGTAATTAGAAACATATGTCAATGGAGTATTTGTAATTTTAGAAAGATAACGGAGTTCTTTTTTTTTTTTTTTCCTTTCTTGTAATTAGGTAATTGTCCCCAAGAGGAAAAGGTAATGATAATTTGAGCCCACTTGTAGCAGAAAGTTTTCAAAAAATTTGGGATTTGTAAAAGGAGAAAAATAAAAGATCAACCAGACGAGTGAAATGGAAGTACCTCAATCTGGTGCTGAATTGATTTCATTTGTAAATCCAGTTGAGAGTCCGATGCACTTCCTTCCCCAAATTGCCCATTCACAAATGGGAACTGCAGAGAAACAAAAGTAGACTGTGGCGACTGAGTAAAGGTTGTGTTAGCAAACTGATACTGTTGAGACAGTCCACTCATGGCTCCTTCTCCATCATCTTTTGCCATTACAGTGTCGGCAGGATGTCCAAGTGTTTGAGGAAGTAAGGCATGTCGAGATGACCTGCAATCACAAAATATAATGCAATCTCATTGTGATCACTTCTCTTTTCAATGAAAAAGGAAAAGGAAAAAAAAGAACAGTTGAAAACACTTCCATGCAAGATGTCACCTATGCAAAAGGAAAGATGGTCTGCAGTTTAACAGCATCCCTACACACCACACCCCTCAAAATCCAAAAATTCCCAAATAGAATCAAACTTAGGACTAATTACAAACAATACCCTTAAGATTCCGTCTAATTACAAAAAAAGCCATTGGTGTTTCAAAATTACAAATACCCCATTGGCATTTGTTTCATTTTTACAAATTGCAACCTCAAGAGGGGCGGTATTGTTAATTAATTACAAGTTTGAAGGGGATGTTTGTAATACCTTAAGGAGGTACTTGTAATTTCGAAAGATAATTGGAGTTGATATTAATTAGGCCAACCTCAGTGGTAATATTTGTAATTTACCCTTAAAACTTATTTAACATAATAGAACAGACTCTACAAGATGCTATAATCCTCTCCAGACACCCATAAATAAAGACAAATTAATCAGAATCATGTAAAGAGAGATTTCCATAATAACATTGTGAAACCAGAAGCAAATCAGATAAATACATGGACAATATGTAAAAAATAAAGTATAGAAAGGTGGATACCACATGAGGGCATTTGGAGAAGGATAAACAAAAGACTTCTCATATAGTGAGGCGGCAGAGACAGCGGCTTTTAGTCTAGCCTGATGCTGACTGACATTATCATTTGCCACACCATCAACAGTAGATCCTTGAGAAGATGTATTATCTGTGCTAGTTCCTGTCCCACTAAAAATGTTAGACAAATGAGTTTTGCAACAGTATGACAACAAAATCCTCAACACTTGGCAAAATCCTGTGAAATGCTTACGCTAAACGGGATTAAACTATATCTCTTAGATGCAAGCAAAATTAGTAACTCGGAAATAGAGAATCATACCTTGCTCATGACCATTAGGCCTTGATGCAGTTGTAGACATCCCATTTTCAGGAGGTATAACAAGCGCTCTGCATGTAGGACATGTGTTTTGTCTTTCTAGCCACGACCTCAGGCAGTGCACATGAAAAAGATGCCCGCAAACAAGTTTCTTGGCAGCAGTCATCTCCTCACGACATATAATGCAGGTAGCATCAGTTCTACACAAATAGGCAACAATAACAAATGTGAATAGAAGTTATCAATAGGAAATAAAATTAAATGCTTTCACTGAGTAAAATCTGCTTACGCAATGAGCTCTTCAGGAGTTGCATCAGGGAAACGTTCATTCATATTTGAAGTGATCTTGCGGTAACGTATATAATCAGTCACACGGACTCTAAAGTTACGGAATGTCTCAAAGAGCTCCCTGATCAAGTGAAGAGGCACACCATAGTTCCTAGAGGATACAAAAGAACAAGCCATCACATCAGGACATTAGGAAGTAAGCTAGAATTAAGAGGGGGAAAGAAAAAGAAAAGAAAAAAACACTTTATGTTCATGAAATGAGAATAGAAGGGAAATTATATCAGTAGTTTGGAGAATCTGATAAGAAACAGAGCATGTAATCAGATTAGCCCAGCAAGGCTAAATTTGTAACCACGCTTTGGATAACCTAATCAAGCTGGGCAGCAAAATCAACAACTCATGCTTGACCATATAAACTTGAGTACAAAGAGCTTTAAATCACAAATCGTCTGATGCAAAGGAGAAAAGAAGTTGAAGTACAAAAAGATTGAATTAATTTTTGCAGCATCAAAGGCAAATATCCCATATCAAAACTAGGAAAATGTGTTAGAAGCCAAAAGAATGGATACAAACCCATACATGTCAAACTAAACTTATACTAGAATAAACTAATTTTATACTAAATATGCACCTGTCAAGAAACTCATATGCAGGCATACAATAATCAATGACATACAATAATCAATGAATAAAAAAAGTTAAGCTGAAAGGTTGCTTACAGAAAAATAACAAGAAAGAAACACATGCACAGAGTCAAATGGATCAAGTCACGGATAAGCTCCATGTAAAATGTATAAACAGACTTCTTTTCCCATTGTCCTTCCATAAGCGTGTCACTGATATGGAATATATACTTCACAAAGGTTGATACAGTTGTCATGGCCAGTATCATATACCTGAAAGGAGACAACGTTTCGTAAAACATTAGTATGTTGAAACATAATTTAGTACAAAATTTAACCATGCATAGCAACTTTTACAAATGAAATTCCATATATAAAATAAATAGTTTTACTCCAAAAAACTTACTCGAAGCAAAAGAAGAGTGAAATTGAAGCCTGTCTGGTTTCTACTAAACACTTGATTGAATTGTACAGAAAGATACCGTCAACAAGGGGGAGGAATACCATGAATGATATTATGCGGATATGAGAGAGCTTAGAAACAGTTGGAGTTGTTTCTATGTATTCAACCCTCTTTTGAGCCAACCAATGCAAAGACTTGATCAGAAGTAAAGCAGTAACCATTGCAAGAAACGTAACTGAAAAATCTTGTCTGAAAATAGTGATTGCAAACAGTATTTCCATGACTTCCCGCCATGACATCTCGTTCAGCCTTTCAACTTCTGCTTCTCGGAGTGTGCCAAGGAAAAGTTTCTTGGTTAATTGCCACATAATGCACATACCAACCAGACCCATATTCAAAAGAAGCACCATACTGATCTTTGAAGTCGATAAGTAAACCATTGCGGGGTAAAACTGGCCTCTACTATGAAAGGCATGATAAATAACAGCCAATGCAGCCACTGAACTAAACCCAGCATAGGTTCTCAGCTTCATCATTTCACGTGTTCCCTGTTGATTACATTCAATAAATTAATTCTAGCCAGACATCTGACAGAAAGAGACATGGATTTGCTTGGTTGCCTGTCGTTTACTTTGAAGTCTCATTAACGTTTTTAGTACTATTACCTAAAAGGTAGATTCTCTAAGGCTACTAACCAGATGCAATATCTCGAATGTACATTAACCTATATTATTACTTTTCCCATAAAGTTCTTTCACAATATGGATCAAAGGGAATTCTCTATGAGGTATTTTTTTCTGAAAATAGTAATACTTGATTATTCCTTATTATTCTTTGAAATAACATGTGATTTTTTGTTAAAGTAGTGGAAAGCGGTAAAATAGACAACAAATAAGTTGTTGGTGAACACAAACTCAAAAGGGATCAAGAGAGATCTTGAAGCCGATTGATTTGTTTTACTTAAAATGATGGTTATACGCATAAAGCTGTGTCCACCAGGTTGGGCCATTTGATTTATGTGTCCAACACAATGGCCATTTTTTTATGTTAATTTAAAGCCCAAACACAACCAAAGCTGTTCAAACATGTATCAACGTCAGGTAACATAAATCATGTCTGTTAACTGCATGACATGAATTATAGAATGTCGTGACATTGTGTGTTAAGTGTAATCCCCAATTTCTTTAACTATAGTAACCAATATACCATTCTTCCGTCGTGCACAGACCAGACCAGTGGTACAAACGTCCTTACTAACTGCACATATGAATGCTAAAACATCTTTTGATTAACAAATGTAGAATGAACTTCGAAAATATATACCTTCCTTTTCCTCTATCCACAATCATTAACCATAAAGACGGTGAGTGCCTATCTAAGTAACACATAATGTAAACTCACAGATGATAAAAGCGCAGGCGTACAGTGTGTGTGTGTGTGTGTGTGTGTGTGTATATTTGCATTGCAATCGTAACGAGTTGCTAGGTTAATTCAACACAAAAGTAAATAAATAAATTAGTATCTTGAAGTCGATGAAAATAATGCAAGATTATTTAAAAGTAAATTATCCAATATAAACATAAAACTCTGTAGCTTCAACATCAACCTAAAAAATGATTAGTTAAAGTTAATTATGATCTACAGAACCGTAAAAGTTTACTTAAAACATACACACCAACACTTTGTAGTTTCAACAGAATCCCAGAAATGAGGAAAAGAATATTAATTAGCAAAACCATTAGAATTGACGACTAACACAAAAATCGAAGCCTCATTGCATAATCGCATCAAAAGCCGGATAAATAGGAAGTCAATAAGATTCCATTCGATTAAAATTACCAAACTAATTCTGATGAATTTATCTGACAACGGTATCATCAGATTCATGGCAGCCCCAAAAGCGAGAATGAAAATTAACATCAAGAAGAAAAAGGAAAAAAATTGAAGGGCACTTACTGTTGAAGAAAAATATAGGAAAATTCCCAGAACTTGGCTCGATGAGAGAAATTGATTTGTTCGTTATAAAATTAGGGAAATTCGAAGCTGAACGACTATTTACAGGTTGATTGGGGTGGTGGGGGTGGAGGAGTGTACGTGTCATTATATGACTGGGTGTATCATATGTAAGCAAAATACTATTCTCTATTTCTCCTGCTGCCATTCGTAGTCATCCCTCGTGAAATCAGGGAGACCGGAGACATGACATTTTTTATTTTTGAATCATTGACCCAGGCCAATTGGGTCCATCTTCATCATGATGGGCCTAACCATCTCTGGTAATTCATTTCATAATGGGCTGAACTAACGAGAATGTCTTTTGTTTTGTTTAAGTTAGCCCGAATCAAGGAAGAATAATTTGCTGAAGGCCTGGTGGCCACCTTCTTTTATGTGTCCACCACATGGTCGTACTCATAACCAGCCCAACAATAAATTTTGTTTACAAAATAAACAAATAAAAGAAAAACAAATAGTAGAAGCTTTAAAAACTCAATTAGATACTTAAAAACATACTAATGATTCTTGATGGGTGTTTACTTTTTCATATTTTTTGTGGGCAAAAAAGTCCTTTCATTATTATTATGCATTTACTTAATCTCCTTAATTACTCAATATTATTCATTAATTATTGGGCTACAAATAAAATCATCTGACCCACGAGGCCCGGATCTAGCCCACGCGCCACTTTCTCCTACGCGGCCCATGAAGCCACTAACTCAGGTATATAAAGGTCTCTTCAGCTCATCAGTAAGTAAGTTCAATGAATGATTACGAACTACATTCTTGCGCTCTAGATTTTCCTCTCCTACAGTTACTGACTTTAGCATCGAAGAAGCCTCTCTGGTACCCCCCAACCTTGTTATGTGAGTTTCAGGTTACATCCGATGATTCTACCAGCTACGAAGAAGAAGTTGGACAGACTTATCAGATTCCTTCACTTGAAGTGATGCGGAAGAAAACAGCGTCGCATATGATTGACTTGAGTTCAGCTACGTAGAATATTTTTAAGCATGTTCTTGCTTGAATACGAGGTGCCCTTTTTTAAATAAAATCGAAGATAATATAAAAAGAAAAGAAAAGAAAAGTCATGATCACAAGCCGTTCAGATATAGCAATGTTTGGAGCCTCGTTAAAAACCTACCAGAGTAAAACTCACCCTTGGGGAAAAAACCCCAGTAGGAAAAGAGTATCCCCGCGAGAGAATGCCATAATAAAGAAAAACACAGCAAACATTATCTAACAAATCTATATTGTGCTCTACCAACATAATCATCATTGAGGATAGAAATGATATCCGCCGGAGGGACATCCCACCAATTGGATTTGAGTATTTGCTAAGATGATATGCCACACGATTGCCTTCCTGAAAGACGTGAGAAATGACAAAGTTCATTGAGAAATTAGGTGAAGAGAATACTACCAATGTCCTAGAAGGCGCCACGGGATGGAGCCGTCACGATTCTTAAAGAGCTCTACCACGAAAGTGGAGTCAGATTCCACCCAAAAATTAGTCTAACCCTTATGGAAAACACAGAAGATAGCATGCATAACCGCCATTAGCTCAGCCTCAAAAGCAAAACCCGAGCCACAATGCTCAACAAAACATCCTCTTAAAAAGCCCTTTGTTGTGCGATAAACTCCTGCAGCGACAAGACGTCCTATGGATCCCAAAGTACTGTCATCCGTATTAACTTCAATCCATCATGGGAGAGGTAAGTGCCAAGAAACTAGGATGACCCGAGGAGCTCTTGGCGCACGTCCCTGAACCTTCAGACAGTGAAGACACAGAAGATCAGCTTAGGTGTTGTTCATGCAACCCTTGTTTAGACCAACAAATTCCAAAATCATCGCCCTTAATTGAACTAACGCAGCATCCGGAGATCATTTCTTGTCATCAAAGATAACATCATTCCAAATATGCCACAGAAGCCAAATGCCGGAAATGAAAGCCACCTTCCAAAGGAAAGCCACGTGATCACTGAAATGGCAGCTCATAATATGGACCAAGAATTTATTGAAACTGTGAGCTCTATGCAAAGTAACATCGAAGGAGTTAGCCATCCACCCCCACAGAATCCCTGCAAAATCACAAGAAACAAAAACATGGCCAAACGACTCCGAATGAGAGTAACACAAGCTACAAAATGTTGGCCCAATGAAACACAGGGAACGCATAGCGTCAAGGACCGCGAGATATCCAAAAATCGCTCTCCACACCACCATTGATCGTCTTTCCGGAATGTGCAAAGACCAAATCCAAGAACCCCAGTGAACCCCCAGAAGAGAAGGGCGCAGGAATGAATAAGTTTCCTTAGATGTGACCACTCCGTACATGGAATGCCTCCAAACACGTTTGTCCATGATATTCGGCGAAAGCAGACAGCGAACTATATCACACACAATATCCAGATAAACCTCCGCGAATGAGATAGTAAAATGTCAAGTGTCGTCATAATAGTAATCTGAGATCCTATCTTGGAAGTGAATATGATAACCATCGGGAATGCCAATCCGATTCGTGATAACATATCCAAGCCAATTGTCCGTCCAAAAACAAACAGAAGAATGTGCCCCCGGGACCCAACGGGACTCGTTAAAAAAAAAACTCTGAACCATCGACCGAATACCAGCCCAAATAGATGAAGATAAAAACGTGTGACGAATGCCCCATTAGCCAAAAAATATCGAGTGCAAAGAGTATTGTGCACCATGGAATCCGAAGTCAAAATCTTCCAGCTCAATTTCATGAGATAAGCTTGGTTAGCCATGATAATAGAACGAACACCAAGGCCACATTCTTTCATAGGGATACAACAACGAGCTCAGTTAACCACATGATTATCCTTTTCATTAATATCACCGGTCCAAATAAAATTATGCATCGCCTTTTCAAGTTGCTTAAGCATGGTGATCGGCCATTTATATACGAGCATGTATGAACAAGAGAACTGACAATCACAGAATTCACCAAACAAACCCTTCCAGCCAGCGAAAGGGAAGAACCCTTCCATCGTTTGAATTTGGGAAGAACCTTGTCAAAAGCTGCTTGTAACACCCTTCTCTTCAGAAACCAAAGTGATGCAATCGTGGATGTGCCTTCCCGGGATAAAACCAAATTAAGTGGGGGAGAGAATCTTGCTAATAATTTTACCAAAATGCATAGCAAGGACCTTCATAATGATCTTGAAGATGAAATCACTCATAACAATAGGTCTGAAGTTGTCAATACTAATCCTTGAATTTAGGGATAAAGACCATAAAACTGGAATTGAGTCCAGCTGGCAAAGAGTCTGACAGAAAGAAATGACGGACCACCGCCATAATATCCATGGAAATAACATTCCAGCAATGTTGATAGAATACCCCATTGAAACCATCAGGGTCAGGGGAGCTATCAACATTAAGATCAAAAATCGTCTCCTGAATCTCCGTCTCAGAAGGCAAGGAGCTAAGACAATCATTGTCCCTCGAAATGGCTGGGTTAATAATCTGATCAATATGAGAGAAATCAACAATGGACCCAATCAGAGCCAAGAATAAATCCTCGAAGAAGTGGATAACATGGTCGTGGATGGTAGCAGTGTATGTGGATAAATGACCATCAATCATCAAGCCAGGAGTACCAGACCGAATGACCTTGGCTTGACATCAACGATGGAAGAATGAAGTGATACAATCACCATCTACCAGCCAGGCAACCCTCGATTTTTGCCAAAGAAATTCTGATTGAAGAAGCAACGCTTGATTAAGGGAACGTTGAGCTTCAAGCTCATGCTCTCTGAGTATGTCATTATAACCAATAATCTCAATATCCGATTGAACCTGACGAACCTTTTCCAAAGCCTCATCTACACCTCGGTTCACGTCCACAAACACTGTAAGTCCAAATGGCTACGATAATCTAGATGAGGGGTGAATAGATTATCTCCATCTTTTCGATTATGCCCTCTTTTTTGAAACAAATAAACCAATACAATAATAAAGGTGCGGGAAGTAAACAACACGCGTTGATTTATAGACCTACCTAGGGCTTAATTCTCTACCACCCCAGTATCTCCGGGATGGATTTCAAAAAAAAAAAAAATTATTAATTACCAAAATTAATACACCACCTTACAACATCACCTTGAAGAGCACCACACTCTTCTTCAACACCACCTTTGAGATTACCACAATCTCTCTTGAACATTACCACAATCTCCAACGGCACCTTATGAAGATTAACACAATCTTCAATCTTGAAGAACACCAAATTCTTCAACACCTCAAGAGCACCACACTCTTGAAACTCCTATCAACTAGATCACCCAAGTGTATTCTTTTCACAAGAATACTCACAAGGATGTCTTGTGTTAAATGATGACCAAAATCAAGATTACAACTCAATAATGAATATTACAATTTGAGTGCAAGTGTAATCAAGAAATAAAGCCTAGACCTCAAGATGTGAAAGTGATAAGCTAGGTAAATTACAACAAGAATAATAACAATGAAGAACATATATGTTTGCTTGAATGTATCTTGTTGTGTTGTAGTATTCTCTCTTTTTTTGTGTTGCTTCAATTCTTCATCTATTTATAGAAGATGTCTTAAACATGATAGGCTCCTCCTAGGAGATTGAAATCTATAAAGAATTGCAAGAAAAATGAAGAATATAGCTGTTAGAAATCAATCCCACAAATTAAGAAAAAGATGTCTGAAAATGCAACGGATAGTTTGCTGATAAAAGAGGGGTGCGACCTGTTGCGCAGAGATAAGTTTGAAATGGGTTCTCTGCGAAAAATACACAGGGGGACCGGTCGACGGGTGATTGACATGTATTTTGCATGTATTTTGGGCTTAATCTTGGCTAGAATGTGTTGATATGCATGCATTATATGAGTAAATAGGGTTATATTCCTGTTTTGTGGAAAAGATATTACGCTTTGCTCGTTTTGTAGAAATTTAACGATATTTGGAGTGATTTTGTGACAAATACGAGCATTGCGACCTAGAAGCATCAAGAATCGAGCGATTACACCCAATTGGAAGCCAATTATATTGAGTCTAGAGTCATAGTAATGATTCGTGTGTCAAAAGAAGCATGGATAATTGATAAGGGTCTTTTTATGCATGTTTTATGTGTATATTTAAGTATGATTTGAGTTATTTTATTGTTAGTTTCATAAATTTTTGATTGTACATGGTTCACATTACTCTGAGGTGCTTTTATTGGTGTAGATTGATGATTTGGAGCTGTTTTTGGTGAATTTTGGGTCATGGTTTCATGTCAAAACATACCCGGGGGTTTCTGGATGCAAAAACACTCAAAATCCCAAGCTAAACGCGTCATTTCGGGGCCTTTTCAGTCAAACACGGGCAGGGTGTGTTTTTAAGCACGGCCGTGCTTTTTAAAAGTCAAAAAACGAGCAATTTTTCGACCGACGCGTACCAAAACACGGCCGTGTTCGGGAAAATCCGCGAACACGGCCTGGCCGTGCTTTGAAAGCACGGGCGTGCTTTTCGTCCAGACTGGTTTTTCTTTGGCGGAAATTATGGAGACTTTCCCTTTGTGCTTTTTGACAACCTTTGAGCAACTTTTACACCTCATTTTGATGCACCAAGCTCTATTATTCCCTCAATTGTCATGTGGACACAATGATTCAACCAACTCAACAATGAATGTGCACACAATGATTCAACCAACTCAACAATGAATGTGCACACAATGATTCAACCAACAACCATGGAAGTGGAGCATTTGTTAGCATTATAGATGTGTTCTTTCATAAAGATGGTGCCTATAAAAGCCAAGAGTTTGAGTTGGAAAAAAAAGATATAAATTCATGTAGTATTCATTGATAGAGAGATTCATTGTATATTCATTGTATATTCTAAGTTTCAAAGCAAAATACATTGAGAGGATAAAAGAGAGGTAGAGTTGGAAGTTGAAGAGTAATAGAGGAGAAGGCTTGGAGCTCAACATCATTGCAATCAACCAAGGAGGAAGTCATGTATTGGTCTTGAATAAGAGCTAAGTACACCATGTTCATTTTATTCATATCTTCTTGTGTAGTATACTCTTTTGACAAAGCCATGTGTAGCTAAATTTCTAGTGTTTGAATGTAATGAACTAGAATGAATTTGTGATTAAGTTTGTATGTTTTTAATAAAATCTTCATGTTTTGTGTGATTCACTTATATTATGCTTTATTCATTCAAATTGGTATATGCGCAATATTGATTTGAAGTTTATTTTTCATCCGGGAAATCGAGATTCATGGTGAAATAGAACTATATAAGTGAAAAGAGTTGCATGCAATCCTAGATATGGGACGACATAAATCTTCCGGATTAGGGTCAAACCTAATATGGGAATTCACAAATCGTTATAATGCTATCTTGGGGGTTTTAACTAGAAAGAGATTTTAGTTAATCAACTTGAGATTAGAAGTTATTCGCGCTCGATAGAGGGTTTAACTTAAATCGGGAATTTCTACGGTCCATGAAACATGAGATTTTACTAAAAGAGGTTGGTTTTTGCTTAAGGGATTATGGTTGTATTTTTATCTTGTTAAATCACAAAAACATTCTAGAGGATTTACATTCAAACACATTTCTAGCTCTTGATTTCTTAATTCTACAATCTATTTTTATTTGATCTTTTGTAAGTTGTAATTATTTTAAAATTCTCTATTTTTCATTTTCATTAAACAAACAAAACTCTGAAAATTGCTAGATTAAATAACAAAAAGACGGTAATTATTAGTACTTACAATCCTCGTGGGAATGACACTCGGTACTCAATAATCTATACTACAAAACGATAGGTGCACTTGCCTATGGTTTTCTAGAGTAGCTTTTGAGCCATCAATAATCAAACAACGAGGGGATTTATCTCAAGGAACGTCCAAACGCATCTAGAATTTTCAGCACTGGCAGGATTTAGTATTTTGGCCATAACTCTCTCTACAGAATTGATATTGAGCTGATTCAAGTGGGTACGGAAAGCTAAGAGAGAGAGCTACAACTCTTATGAAGACCCCATAAGCAAATTCGGACGTTTGGGTAGAGCACGGGCTGGTCGTGCGTATGAGCACGACCCGTGCTCCCTTCAGCGGTTTGAGCAAGTTCTGCGGCACCCAGCACGGGCTGGGCATGCCATATGGAAAACTAAGAGAATGATTGTTTGACCTTTCGTTCCACTCTTTTTTACTTTTGGAAAGAATAATGTGAAAATATTATTTTGAAAAATGAAAATAAATTTTTTAGAGTGTGATTGGATATAAAATAAAAATGTGATGATCATAGTTGATGTGATAGTTGCTTTTAGTGTAATAGTGATTAGATGTGAATGGTGATTTGAAAAATAAGAGAGAGTGAATAGTATATTTGTGATATGATTGTGTTATGATGATAGTTGATGTGATATTTTTTTGTTAAAATTATAACTTGGATGTGATTAATTAGAAAAGTGAGAATAAGTGAATAGTGAATTTTTTGAATATTTTCACAGACAATCGCACGTTCGGTGAGAAATTAGTTCGAAAAATGAAAGAGATGAAAAAACTTTCATAAGCAAGCACTTCCTACCTCTTTAATCTTAATAGGCTAAAAGCAAGTTCTTTTAAAAATGAGATACTAATGGAAAACTGCACTCAAACTCTGATTAGTAAACGTCAACAATAATTATACACAATCTTGCCATTTCGAAGAAGAGAAAAAACCAATATTTTAAGCAGTATATTAATTGATTTTTACATTAATGGCGTCAATGAATTCATTGTGGTCATATTTGCACCAATATATGTGTTGGAAAATTAGGGTTTACAATCTTTTTCTGTGCAGATTTTGTGGAGGAAGAAGAAGAATATAAGTTTAAAAAAGATGGGGTGTATTTAGTTATTTTGTGGGAATATTTAGATTTTTTATGATAGTAAGGATATTATAGTCTTTTAAAGTCATTATATTTTTCTAAAAATAAAGGGGATTATTTATTAAAAAAGGGAGTGCAAACAGCGATACCTTTTTTTAAATAGCTCCTAGCCCTTTAATATTTTTTCAGAATTATTACTCAACATAATTTTAATGAATCAAAATTCGAATTCCGATCACAAAACAAACTTTCAAATGGAAATTTTACTAGAAACAGGCATCCAACAAGTAATTAATTAATCGAATAAATGAAAAAAAAAAATATTTTTTAGAGGAAGTGCAATTTACCAAAGAAAAATGAGTCCAGTCTAACTTTCCTCCTTGACCTATTCAAGTAGCTCGTTAGACATTTCTCCCCATTCCATCAAAAATGTCCCAGAAAGAAGAACACGAAATAAATAGAAATTGAATTTGAAGTGTAAAAAACAATTTATTTATATTTTTTAAAAATGTGGGACCAAACTAATTTAGAATCGGGTTAATTACAAAAAGTACATGTTTGACCTAAATGCAAATAAACTCAGCTAACTTTCAAAATTATAAAAATACTCCCGAGGTTTTATTTTGTCTAACATTTAACTCCTTAATAAGCAAAATACATTTCAAAATCCCCCTTCATATCTATAAAATCATTGTAGTTTATTCTTTAATTTTAACACTGAATCAAACCTCGGGTATTTTTGTAATTTTGAAAGTTAGCTGGATCTTTTTGTAATTAGGTCAAACCTCAGGGTACTTTTTGTAATTATCCCTTTAGAATCTGGTTCCAAATTCCACTTTCCCACCGAAATGAGCAGAAAATTCCACAGCCCATTATCGGGAATCGTGAGTAGGGCTTATGTCTGTTTGCCCCTTCATCAACTTTGCGTAGTTTATCTTCATCTTTTTGCCATAGCTGCACAGATTTTTTATTATCAGCAAATAAAAGTTAACAAAAAACCAGTCTTTTATATGTTCTTGGTTAAAGGGCTGAAAGAATAGTTCAAAATACCAAAGCCCAGAGAGAAGAAAAAGAAGAATGGAGAAAGCACTGGTGAAAATGGGGAGCTTAAAAGCTGGAAGCTTTTGGCTGTCAAAGAAAGCTAAGGAAGAGCTGAATAACATCACTCAAGACCTTAATGTATGTATTCTATTGGCTTACAATGTATCTCATTTATTGTTTTAGTAAATGAATTATGTGGTGTTTGTTTGTTAATTTAATTGGTTCTCTGTGAGTTCTTGGTTGAATTTTTTGATCAATTATTTGGAGGAATGGTAAAAATGTGTCAATGTGGTGTGGCTAGTGTCTACCGTGTAAGATTCCGAGAAAGAAATAATGGATGTGGGTTTGGGGTATGTTGGTTTTCTTGGATATTAAATGTTTAAAATCTCCTCATACTTGACTGATAAGTCAGGGAATGTCTACTGTTGGACTTGAGATTTTGTGACTCAGTCGAGCTTCACAAATGGTGCCCTCAAAATTTAATATTCATATATTTTTATGGATGATAATAAGATAAAATTGGACATAAATTCAATAGTGGGTTTCATTGGCCTCAATAGAGAGGTTATAATTTATGGGCTAGGTATATATGCATATAAAAAAAATTGGTGCCCCAGAAGTTTTGGGGCCTGAGTCGATTGAGTCCGGCTTTGGGAATGTTGTTTGTTTTCCCGTAATATCAGCGAATGTAACATGAGATGGGAAAAAGATCCCACTTTCTCTTTCTTTTTCGTTAAGTTGTTGGGATTTTATTATCAATGGACTGGAGATATTGAATAAAAAGTGAAAATTTGAAATCAAATCGGACTGACAAAGCATTGATTTTGAATGGGATGGCTAAGTAAGTAAATTAGGCCCTTGTGTCATCTTCTTCTTAATGAGTTATGTTGATGAATGTTGTACTTGTTTGGAACACTTACATGCATTTTCTGGTTTGCAAATGATTTTTACTACTAAAGATATCTTACTATTTAAATGTAAGGATTGTATTTGCCTTCCATAAACTCTGACGACGAAATGGCCCGTTATTGCAGACTGTTTCGAGCGTTGTTGAAGAGAAGGCAAAATGGATTTTTGACAAGCTAAAAGGTCTGTTTTTTTAAATTTTTTTTTGTTGTTGCATTTTCTATTTTATCTTCAAATAGATTTCAAATTATGCTTGGAATTAACTATGACTGCCTTAAATCATAGTTAAGTATCGATTATCAAGATTGACATATTTCTAGAGATATATTAATGTCTACTTAGAAACTCCTCTACTCTGCTGGTATATGCTTCATCTTCACCATCCTTTTACTTAGGATGAAATCTATTCAAGATGTGGTCACAAAGTCTCCAATTTGCATCTTACATCCAAAATAGAGTTAAATTACAAAAACTACCCCTGAGATTTCGAGTAATTACAAAAAAGTCCTGTTATCTTTTCAAAATTACAAATACCTCCTTACTCAAAAGGTGCAATTTGTAAAATAAAAATAAAAGTCAAGAGAGTATTTGCAATTTTGAAAGGTAGTGGGGTGTTTTTTGTAATTAGACTGACCTCAAGAGTAGTTTTTATAAGGGATAATTACAAAAACACCCCCAAGGTTTGGGCTAATTACAAAAAAATCCACAGATGTTTCAAAATTACAAAAAGCCCCCTCAGGTTTGATTTGTCTTAAATTTAAGGGGTTAACTGTAATATTTCTACAAATATCAGTTAGTTTTTTGAAATGTTTTTTGCTTATGAAGAGGAAAAATGTAAGCAGAATCAAACCTTAAAGGGTTTTTTGTAATTTTCAAAAATCTCTGGGGTTTTTTTGTAATTAGTCCAAACCTCAGGGTTTTTTATGTAATCATCCCTTTTTATAATTAACCCTCCAAAATACGCTATTCTCATCTCTTCCTCTATAGGAAAACCACTGAGAAGCTTGCCTGATCTCCTACGAGAATACAATCTGCCAGCCGGCCTTTTTCCTCAGAATATCTCAGCGTACGAGTTTGATGAGCCGAAGTCAAAGCTAATCGTTCACCTTCCGTTTGCCTGTGAAGTGAGCTTCAAAGACTCATCTTTAGTACGATATGCCCCGAGAGTCAAATGCATTCTTCTTAGAGGTAAGCTGATGGGTATAGAAGGCATGAAGACGAAGGTCTTAGTATGGGTCAAGGTCACAAATGTGGCTGTTGAGGGCAACAAGTCAGAAAAGGTTTGCTTTACGGCTGGTGTAAAGAAATCGAGGCCTAAGGACGCTTATGTCGTGCCTCGTGAAGCTGTTAGAGTCGAAGAATATTGAGAGTCGAGATATCATGGTTTTTATTTGGTTGCATTGATGACTTTCTCCGATGGAATGGCCTAGTTCGTATATGTCGTTTGCTTGGTTCTAACGTTATTTGGATATTGCGATATTGTGATTCGTTTTTTTTTTTTTTTTGTAGTCGTGTTATTTCATATCGAGTTTCTTGGGTCTGTGACTTAATTAGTGGTGGTTACTATTGTTCTAACTCGTAGGTGACAAAGGGGACACTAAATCTAGTACATTGCCAACGTTTTGAGGTGTTGGTGGATTCATGAAACAGAAGGGAAATGTTGTGTCATGAAAAATCCAGATACTTCATTTGCTTCTTTATCCTCATTTTCCTGGAAATGTTTTTCAAGTGCCTGTAGGGTTATTGTTAACTATTTTCATTTTTTTGGGTTTAGGGGCTCCTCTTTTACACTTGTCTTACCAAGTACAACTTAGTTTGTGAAATTCCTTTTCGCCCTAAACATTCACATTAAAGATGTATATGGTAAACCCTTAAAATTTAGCTCAACTATATATAAAAAGAAAATTCAATATTTTCATAATTATAAATAATCCATTGAGGTTTATATTTGCTTTATAAGTATCCTCTTAAAATTTGGATTTTGTAAAATAAAATTAAATATCAATAAGGTATTTGTAATATCGACAAAAAGTTTTATTTTTTGTATTTAAACTTAGTCCCGAGGGTAATTTTTGTAATCCATCTAGTACACATATATGTTCACACACATACACACACACATATAAATATATATATATATATATATATAGAGAGAGAGAGAGAGAGAGAGAGAGTTACGAAAAAAATGCAGAGTTTCAAAATTACAAAAAAAACTCTCAGGTTTGATTATGTCTTAAATTTAAGGGGTTAACTGTAATGTTTCTATAAATATCGAGGGGGTTTTGGAATATTTTTTGCTTACAAGGAGGTAAAGTATAAGACAAAATAAAACCGATTTTTTGTAATTTTCAAAAACTTGTAGAGTTTTTTGTAATTAACCCAACATCAGCGAGGTTTTTGTAGTTATCCCTATATAAAATATACATATGAAACAAGAAGAAAATAAAAAATATATTTGAATTTGGAAAAAGAAGCTGTCAACGAAGCAAAATGTATTGCTTCAATTACGGTGATTGTGTGTGTTGACAAAATCAATTTGTTCTTATAAGTGTGATGTAAACCGGACGCAGCCAAAAAAATATGGGGTATTTTGTGCTTATATGATATATCTAAGTTCCTATAGAGTCTCGAACAATCTCAGACACTGAGATAATGTTTTCTATGCTCAACAACACTATGATGCACCATTCCAGCAAATCCGACTTTCGGTTTTGAAGCACTTCTTGAAGAAAATGAATGTTGTGCTGCGTGCAAAGAAAACAGTCTCGTTGTCAGTCATAACACAGTCGTAAAAAGAGAAACACAGACGGAGTTAAATGCATGCGTTTTATGACTGTATCAATCATTTTCAAACCAAAACAAATACTATCCTCGAATTTTAGCCTAATTTTAAAAAACAAAATCCGGCTACTTTTTAAAATTATTACAAATACCCTCTGACATTTGCTTCTATTTTACAAATTGCACCTCATGATATGTAAATAAACACAAACCTCAGTAATTGTAATATATGTAATTTCGAACAATAACTGATTTTTTTTTTATTTAAGCTAAACTTCAAGTACTGCATATAGAAGTTCTCCTACCTCCCCCTTTTTCTATTTACTTCTGTAGCCCAAAATCTAAATGAAGCATCTAAGTTGAAATATGCGTGCCTCGTTAATTTTAACTTAAAATCAAGGTTTCCAAATCGTTGTGTGACCTCATATTCCTCTCGAAGGTAGTCAAGAATTTGCGCATATTTTGCATCTCTCCAAGCAATTTCTGATCTAAAGTACGGACATAAAAGAGCATTCAACACTATTACTTGAAACCTCAAGAAATTAAGCAGTGAAAAGCAGATAGTAAATGAGGATGCAAAAAGATATAGTGAAAACACACGAGATATACTAATAACATAGCATCACAGACTACAAAGTAAAAGATATTTAAATTTTTCTGCAGGTTATTTTCCTCAGAAAATTAAAGCCCACGCCAAGAAACTGACACAAATACAACTCAAGAATTATGAGACACGAAGAATTAAGCCAGACAAGATTTGGATTATCAGACGCTTGCAAGCAAACGGAGGGGTTTGATTTATGGATTCAACCATCCAATAGTTCCAAAATCAATTACGTATATTTGCCCCTTAGTAAAGAGAGCTTCTCTGATTCAAGCCAAGCCCCCCACAGAACAGCAATTCTAAATACTATTTTCAAACTTAGGTTATTGCTTCATTGTTACAACACCAATCAACCCGAAATTTACGAGAGAAAAATGAAACATGTGAAATCTGTTGAACTACCTCTTCCAAAAGCTTTAACTCTTAGGGAACGTGAGTTCTAGCACGCCCCCTCACATGCAGGCAGTTTTCATGAAGCCTAGCACGTGGAACATTTTATATGAGTGGTGGTGAGATTCAAACTCAGGACCTCTTGTTCAGTTTGGCTTAGATACCATATTGAAAAACCACTTCATCCGAAAACTTAAGCTTTTAGAGAGGTGAGCCATTTAATACTTTAATAACTCTAACAAAATCTAACCTCTTCGGAAAGTTATATCCATTAATATCCTAACTTATAATACCTCTCAAAAAGACCAACTTTTAGAATCACATCAGCTAGATTTGAATTAGCCTTCCCAACAAGTTGAAACAGCTTCTTCCGGTCCATGGTGAAAGTCCCCGTTTTCTCCATTCCGCGGTTTATTTCTGCAAATTCTTCGACCATGCCATCAACCTAAGAGACAAAGAGGTATTACAAATTCCAAATTTAGCCTATTAAAAAAGCTTGAAAAAATAGCTAAATACTAATCATATTTAGTGGCAGCCATGAGCTATGCGGTTATTCAGAAGCATAAAACAAATGTTCAAGTACAAATTATGATTCAAGCAGAAAAATAAAAGCGCTAATATATCAGACCATTCACCTGCGATACAAAATAATCCAGGGCAATGCTTTGTCCAAGAACACTACCAATTATCCGTATGCTATCCGTGTCCAGATTTTTCAGAACAATATAATCTGGACCTCCCTGCATATCCTCAACCAACAAAGGCTTCTCTTTTATAGCATAATCTGATGCAACAAGCAAAATTGGAAAAATGAATTTACCTAAAGAATTTGTGCTGTAGAATGGGAATAACAAATCAAGAAAGATGCATTCAGCAACGGATGAAAGGAGTAATAATATAGGCAAATGAAAGATATGCAACTCCGGACAACCTAATCAGAAAACATAAAGCAGTAGACATTTCAAGAATGAACATATAGGATTCCAACTTCTTGTGATTTTCACATAATCCTTTTATTTCTTTTCTTCATAAATTACTATTTACAGTGTTATCCGATTGCCTCTTGCCTGTCTCCAGGCATCTAATTTGAACTGAGTCAGTGGTTAAGTTCCTCGTCATATAATTATTGGAATCTTTTAAACCGAACTTTGATCAAGCTGGTTTCCTAACATTTTTTTCCACCCTAGCTCAAAGCCAAGCGTGCAAATATTAATGTGAGTTTCATGGCATGGCGTACTTTTATACAAAAGAACCCTATCTATTGTATCAACACAACTTTTACACAAGCCCAATACCAGTTAAGAGAACATCATAGATATTGTTTCACACAAGAAAGGCAAATCAATACCAATGTCTGGCAGATTGCAAATTATTTATTGAAAGGAAAACAATGCAGATACAAAAATGAGAACCAACAGTATATGGTAAGAAAAAACAAAATACTTAGAAGAGCCTTACCATCTTTTCTCATCTCAGTCAGCAATCCAGAAGCATGTCGTTTAACAGCTTGCAGGTAGAAATCAACTTCATGATCTTCCACATTGAAGAGGACTGCCGAACCATACTGGTAGACAATCATGTAACGATAGCAACTCATGTTCTCTCCAACTGCACCTTCCTGACATCAAACTTTGCAATGAGACATATTTAATGAAGAACATCAAAACAAAAGTTGACTTCCAATATCTCATTTGACTTGGTGTGCAGTCAATATACAAGCACTTACTTTAATAAGCCAACGCCATTATAATATGAATATTAACTGTCAAAGGTAAAAACTCATATTTGGCATGTCTGGTGTATACAATCAAAAACAATATGGCAAAGAAAAAAAACACCATGGTGGTGGTTGGTGGCATCCTATAAAATTTCCATATCAAATGTAGACAAGTTATCTTTAATGTGTCTAAATTTACTGAATAGATTCTGGTTTTGTTAATAAAAACTAAGCAACACAACTTTTGCTAACAATGTTCTACGAGTCAATACTACAGTTCATCTGTATATTACCCACCGCAAACTCCCACGTCTTTGTCTTTTTGGGAATTGAACTGAACCATGCCAGAAAAATCTGTTGCTTAATATAATTGCATCAAGTAATTTAGCAGTCAAAACTGACTTCATCTTTGGAATATAAATAATTAAATATCCAATATAGCCTTGAACTAAAAACTGAACGGAAAAAGAAAAAAAAAAGGAAGTAAAGCATTGACAACCGACATTTTGCAACTTATCCATGTTTAGTTCAATAAGGAAGGACTGGTACATGAAACCTTCTTACAGTTTGCCATGGAGGACCGCCAAATCTGAGAGCAATACAATTCGATGAACGCGAAGTTGGAGGAAGAACATATCTTGAATTCTCAGCTTGCATACTCTTCAAATTAACACTGCCAAAACCATGAATCTGAGAGAACAGAAAATCGAAATGCAACACCAGCAAAAAGGGAATAGTAAGTGCAAGGGAATGAATCTCATAACAAACAAAAAACATTACACACAAAATTGAATCAATCTAGCAAACAACAAAAACCACACACCACTGTGATTAACATAGACACGGATTGTAGTTAAAACAGAGAATAAAAATTAGTATGCCACTGCGATGATGATTAGCCAGTAGTCAAACCTCTTTCATGGACAGGAAGTAGCGGCTTGAACTTCCCTCCCCCAACCACCCATCCACCCCCACGCCCCATCTCACAGTGATAGGAGATACTCAGACTCGAATAACTAATTAGAGAAGACAAAGCTCCACGATTCACAAAAACAGATCTTTAAGGCTTTATGTTATACTATATTTGATAACTATTCCCAATTATGTATGTACAAACAATCATCAGTGTTAATAATTCGAAAAGCAGCAGATACATGACATCAGATAATATTTTCCTCCATTATTCATTTGTACACAAACTGCCCGGTACACAGAACTATTACTATCAAAGCATTTAGAGAAGAGATATTCATTATCTGGCCCCTTAAGTAGTTTTCCCACTCCGCATAATAGCATCTAATATACCAGGTCTGTGACAATAGTTCATTTATCTTAAACCAAAACTTTTACATCTCTCCAAACTAAACAAAAAGGTACTCTTATTTATAACAACTTTGACATTAAAAAGAAAGAAAAAACAGATGTAATACTCACATTAATTTGTCTATACAACAAAATCATAACACTCAACAAGCTACCTTAAAACTTTCACAATAGACTCTAACCAACAATAGTTACATATGCGCCCCCATATCCCAGAATGCTTAAAAAAAAAAAAAAAAAATATTTATATGAATATTAGTGTTATTCCCGTCACAAACAGATAATAAAACAGTAGATGAATCATGAACCTGGTACAAAGGAAAAAGGCTTTCACTGCGATTTTTCCAGCTTCCTCATCTTCCAATAACTCCTCCTCCAACATTTGGTTCTGATTAAAATCATGGGTCTTGAAATCAAATTCTTCAAGTGGGGACACTGATGGGAGTGCAGAAAATGACCTGCAATTCGAGAAATAATCTCTGGGTTTTGGGATTAGTGGAGAATTTTGAGATCTATGAGGTGGGGCTTTGTGAAAATTGAGGTTATTAATGGATTTGGATGCTGATATGATGCGGGAGACTATGAGCGGAGCTCTCCATCTCCCCATTCACTGGGGTGTAGTTGCAAGAATTTGGACGGCCGTCCAATTTTTCTTATGATTTTTTCACTTAGACATTTTTATGGTGCTCGAACGGAGGAAGGATTTGTTTTGTCTGCTCAACTGTTGTTGCCGTTCTTCAAGTTTAAGGATTAACCAACGAAAATGTAAAACACAACTGAGATTCTTGGGGCAAAACCTATTTGTTACCGCCTGTTTGATGCAATATTGTCCAAGAAAACTATTTTGCTTTTTTTTTTTCTTTTTTTTAGGAAAGAAATCTAGTATCTATTATTATTGAAGGTGGATTGCAATTTATCTCTTCATATTTTACCATTTTACTTTAGTCTGAAAAGTAATTATCCCATTAAATTATATTCCGAAGTCATGAATTACAGAGCATCTCCAACCCTTGCCTTTAGTTTTGGGGAAAATTGCAAAATCGGTCTTATAACTATAGATAGTTTGTAATTTCGGTCCTATAAGTATTGAGTTTGTAAAATTGGTCCTGTAAGTTTGATTATATTTGCAAAATTGGTCTTATATGTTTCATACCTAAGCAATTTCGGTCCTGTAAGTTTCAAGTTGTTGCAAAATTGGTCCCCTGGGTTTATTTAATATTTTCAAAATACCAAGAATACCGTTATGCACATCAATGGCTTATTTGACTAAATGTTTTGCTCAAAATAGTATCATATAGGTTTATTAAGGACTTTTAGTTATATTTGTTATATTTATGTAATTAACAATTGGTTAGGAAAATTTTCTCCGAGAAAATTTGTTATGGACAATTGTCCAGGATGTCTACCTTATAGGACACAACGACAGATCTACGTACAAATTTGGGGATACAACTGTACCCCCAAACTGAAAAAATTCAACTATATTTTTTAGTAAAGAAAAAAGTTAATAATAAATTTGTACCCATATTTTTACAAAAAGTAAAAATAGAATTAGAAAATTCAAATAAAACAATACAAACCTCAGAATAAATTTCAAAAATTAAAAGATTGATTTAGCAACTTGAATAAATAAACCATGGCAAAAGTCAAAACCTACAAAACTAAACATATCAAAAAACAAAAATATACTAATATCAATAGTGTTACCAAAATTGTGTTTTGTTGTATTTTGTTTTCTAAATTATTCTAATTATTTCTTTTATATATGTTTATTAATTTTTCATATGCATAATCTACTTTTACAATATTTTAAAAAATATTTTGTACTATGACTTTTTAACAATATTTATATGCACATTTTTTTTAAATCTATTATACCCCAATTTCAAAAATCCTGGATCCGCCATTGATAGGACATATCGTCAAATTTTGACGATGTATGCACAAGAATACCAGGACAAAACAATATATCGGAACAATCATATTAAACCTCTGAACAGAGACTGTATCTAAGTAGGTGTGACAATGCGCCACGAACAAAATAGGTATCAGAAAATTTGAATCTTTTATTCTATAAAATATGGGTTTATCTAGATAAATTAGATATAATATGTTAAGGACTAAAACTGTTAATGCTCGAAAGTTATAGAACTAAAATATTATTTGGCCATAAGGGCAAAATTGTCCAGGACTAAAAATGCAATTTTAAAAGATAAAAGACTAAAATTGCAACTACCCCAAAGAAATCTAGTATCTATTGTTATTGAAGGTGAATTGCAATTTATCTCTTCATAATTTACCATTTTACTTTAGTCTGAAAAGTAATTATCCCAATAAATTATATTCCGAAGTCATGAATTACAGAGCATGTCCAACCTTTGCCTTTAGTTTTGTGTAACTTTAACACTATTTTAGAGGAAAATTTGGAGGGATTAAGTTTCAGCTCCAATAGACACCTATGTATTTCACTCTAAATTAGAATATTCCATTTTGATTCATTGTTATATTGAAAACATATTTAATTTTTCAATTTATAATTTAGATACAAAGTCTAATTTATGTTTATTACTAAAATTATTTAGTATAATTAAATATAAATATAATTTGCATTAATTTTCGAATTAATTACTTTGAAAAAAAAACAATGTCAAAAATAAGAAATATGTCAAATGGAACATTAACATAACACTTCATAAACAAATATGTCAAAAAATGATAAAATATACAATTTAAATTAATATAAAAACAAAAAAAGAAAAAAAGAAAAGAAAGAGTTAGAGGGGTGAACAGTCACCGCCACATGAAGCAGTGAACTGCTCGCTTCCTCTTTTTTAGTGTGAGTTGTAGAGGTGGGTTGGAGCACTCACCTCCCTCTATTCTTGTGGTAGCCTTGAAAATCAAGGTGGGTTGGAGATGCTCTTATCCCCCTAAATAAAGCTACAACATTAAATCTATGGAGTGCTAAGCTAACACTTGTTACCCTACTCAAATTATCCAAACTTGTTCAAAGAAAAAATGTTTAAGTCCTTTAGCAACATGCCGAATTCACGTACTTTAAGAGAATAGAACATTCTCAAAGGGTCTACCCTCATAACAATAAAACCATGGAAGATTACTAACTCTCTGAGGAGAAGTCAGAGAAATCCCTAAAGATATTGACGAGTGATCGTCCCTCAGTTAAAGGTGCTACAAAAACAACATACTACTAATTTATGTGGAAATGAGTTAGAAGATGTCTCGTCATACTAAGAACTAAGAAGTCAAACCACCACAAACTATCAATAAAAGAAACCGAACTGAAGAAAACAAAGACAACCCCCTCAAAGTCGACACACAACCCGAGCATGCCCCTTGACTCGATGCTCTTAACTTGGCAACACTCTCAACTCGGCGGGTGCTCTCGACTCCAGGACTCTTCGATCCGACAATTGCTTGGTCTCCTTAGTTGTGTGTCCCTAAAAAGAGAGAGTTGTTTAACAATGTACTTACATCACAAGTTTACCTACTAATCTATCTATCTACTTCTACTTCTATTATAAAAGCACGAATGTTTCTGCTAAAAAGGGATGGACTAAAAATATCCCTGATTCTTTTCATTTTTTATGGCAGTATTGGTATTTTATCATTGATTAATTAATGGAGAGAAAAATAACTGAAACTGAAACTAAAACATTTCCCCTTTTTAAATTCTAACTATAACTATATGTGTTAATATGACTTTTATTTAATTTGTTTATATCTTACATTATAAGTTTTAGTTTCTATTTTTTTTTTTTGAATATGTTATGATTTCAATATTTTAATTATTTTATTTCCTAGAAAATAAAATATTTATATAAAAAATCATAAGGAAAACTTAATAAAAAAATCCATATGTATTAAATTGACATTTATGATAAAACATGAATATCGTTTGAAAATTACACCCTTAACAAGTTATAAGTTTAAAATATCAGTATGATACATATTTATAATAAAAACATGTACCAAAATTATTAAACTTTAATGAAATGATGTGAAAGAATGAAACATAAGCTAAAATTGGATTAAGTCTAAAAGATCATATATGATGCGCAAACGAAAAAAAAAAACTCATTTAACATATACAAAGTTAACATTTGTTGAGAAATTAATATATTACTTAAATTGTATGTTAATTCAAATACTAATATAACATTCATAACAAAGTAAGTAAATTAAATAATTACAACAAATTAAAGTGAAAAATAAGAATAAAATATATTTTAAAAGAAATAGTTATATTTGACATTAATGAGTTGAGACTGGCCAAAATAATTTTAAGGGTTAATTTCATATATATAGATAGTTCAGGATTAAACCAAATGAAACATACTATAAAAAATTGAAAGAATAAAAGTAAATAGTTTAAAAAAATGTGTGTGTCATAGCTGGAAATTTTAAAAAAAAAATGGCTTTCGTAATATGTATAATTTGGCATTTTGGGTAAAGTATCAGTTCATTATAAAAGTACACTTTTATGACTTATAAAGATTCAAGAACAAAAATAATTATTATAAAATTTGGTACAAATTATTCTTATTTTTACAAAATGAAATATTATGAAAAAAATTAAAACTACAATTAGAAATGGAAAGTCACTTCATGTAATGTGAAATTGTATTAAAATAAATAAATGAAATAAACATATTTAATATGAAATAATTTGATATCTATGTCAAAGTTCAATATTTCTTAAATTACAAGTTAATTCAAGTGCCAATATAATATTCAAAATACTATTTATGTATTAAATTTACTATGTTAAACTATACAAAAATAAATTAGAGTGAAGTGACCATGATTAGTGATACGTAATATGAATTCTCCTGGACATAAGGAGGCATAAGAGAATAGTTAAGGGGTTTTTTACAACTTGATATCTAAATTTTTGGCAACTGTATTTATTATTTGATAAAAATTTCAATTAAAACTTCAAATAATGATTAAAGTACTACATACCTTTTTCGCAATAAAGACACTAAAACTGGATTGATAATTATATTTTATAATAAACAATGTAATTTTGTAAACAAGATTAAAAAAGATCAATTTTAAATGTACATTCTCTTCAAACAAATATAGATTAGTTTTAATATACTAAGAATAATTGCTATTTTCTTGAACATACGTCTTACAAAGTTAACTAACTATGTAAATTTTAATATTGACCAAAATAACCAAATTCAATTGCAAATACAAACTCTAATAGCATAACGTATCTTTCTAAAATTTTATGAAATTTTAAAAAACCAAATTAGTTTTTAGTTTATTATACAACTTTTAAAACCTCAAGTGTTTGCAATAATTTTCAAACATAAAAATTAGTTAGTATTATATTTAATTATTAAAGACTGACGCATGAAAATTGTTAGCTTATTTTTCTTTCATAAAATTATCTTTGATTTTATTATTTATTAAGTGAAGTTATTTTGTGTGCAATTAAATAGAGTTTCAAAACTCAGATTTCGACTTATCATTTTTCATAGTTTTATTTAATATCCGACTCTCGATGAAAATAATGGATTAACTTATATATTAGATTAATGTTTATCGAACAATTTTTTTTTTACATATATATTATATTGTAATTTTGTTTTTAAATTTCTTTAATCAAAGAACCGAGAGAGAATAAAAGAAGCAAACACAAGAAGTATAAGAATTTGATTAACCTTTATTTCTTTTTCAATTGAGTAACATAACAAATAAAATGATGACATTATGCCGGATTTTTTGTATAAAAGTTAGTTAATTTCTTTTTTTAATTAATTCGATAACTTGTAATTTATTAATTATTAGCTTATGAATTATAAGCTAAATTGCTTGTCTTATTTTGTGAAATGCATCCAATGCTAAAAGAATTCAAAGATTAGTTATGAAGAAATTACTTTTCTAGCCACAAAAATGAACTAAAAACATTGATGCATGTCATTGTAAGCTAATATAGAACTTATATTGTTGTTAAACTAATTTTAATTTTTTTGTTGGATTGAGTTTTTGAAAATAATTATTCAACAATTCATATCGATCTATAAACAAAGTAAATAAAAATATATTAAAATACTTTGTAATATTTAAATTTAATTAATATGTTATTTATTTTTAAATCACTTATTAATATTTAAATATTAATTAATAAAATTATTAAATAATATAATTATTTAAGTAAAATCATGTGGATCACGTGCGAGGCACGTGTTTCTTACTAGTGAGATTATAAAATTTTGAAAAAAAATCTTCAATAAACTAAGTACTAAAGAGAGTGAAAGATGACTTCATCCTCCTAAATACTAAGGAGAGTATAAGAGAACTCCATCCTCCATTCCAAGGACCAGGATAAATAGATGATGACTTTCTTCTCCCAATAACCAAGAAAAGTAGGGGAAGACTCTCTCATCTAATGATTACGAGAAGTAAAAGAAGTCCACATCCTCTCTATAAAACCAAGTTATCTTAGGACTAACTCCTTACAATGAACTTAACTCTCGTGCTGCTCATATTTTATATGCATGCAGGAAAATAGGGGGCTTACGATGGGATAAATATGACTTTAAATTATTGTTTATTTATTTATTTACTTAAACTCCATCCTTAATCACATATCCCGGAACGCCGTTCGATTGTGGCCTGGAGAGCTATCCACAATCGTTTGGCGGTCTTGGACTTATTGCATCCTAGGGGGAGTTTCATTGGCCCCTCGGTCTGTGGTCTCTGTTGTGCTTCTGCTGAATCTGTTGCTCATTTGTTTGTCTCTTGTGTCTTTGCAGGGGCTCTTTGGCAATGGATTTTTGATGCATTTGACGTTAATCTCTTTGTGGCCCATAGTTTTAATGAATTCCTGGTGAGTCTAATGACTTTCCGTTTCAGTGAGCAGGTTGCTTTCTTGTGGCGTGTGGCAGTGTTGTCTTGCATTTGGCTCATCTGGCATATCCGAAATGATTTGGTTTTAATGCCAAACTCTGGACGGTGGAAGCGGCCATCCTACATCTTCGTCTTCTTATCATGGAATCATCTCCCTTAAAGCGGGGCTGCATGCACAATGATCAACATGACCTTTTCATTCTTGGAAGACTTCATGTTCCTGGGCGGTCTAGACAAGCCCCGGAGATTGTGCAAGTTAATTGGCAAAAATCCCTTTCGGGCTGCATCAAGGTGAATACGGACGGCAGTGCTTTGGGGTGTCGGGCAATCTTACAGCCTCTGGGGTCTTCCGAAATTGCAAAGGCTTCTTCCGGGGTTGCTTTGTGGAATGTTGTGGTGTGGGATATGCCTTTGAGGCTGAATTGGTGGTGGCTATGTGGGCCATTCAGTACGCATTTATTAAGGGTTGGACTAAACTTTGGTTGGAGTCGGATTCTGTTTATGTGGTGGATTTGCTCCATAAGAGATTCAAAGCGGTTCCCTGACGCTACCTTAGCAAGTGGCGTTACACTCTTCATCTGTTTTCACAGATGGACCTAGTTGTCTCGCATATTTATCGGGAGGGCAATAGGGTGGCAGACATACTGAGCAAAATGATGCATTATGGGACTTGGTGGGGAATCCCACCTGCGGATATCGTACTTTTCCTCACGGAAGACTATGTTGGCCAGTCCAACTATAGGTTTGTTAACTAGCGCATATGGACTGTTCTTGTTGTATTTTGGATGCATACTTTCTGATGAGAATCCATGGACGAAAGACCCGATAACAATACCAGTTGGTCCGATGACAAGGTCACGGGCAACTAAGTTCAAAGATGCGCTCAATGGGTTATTCAAGTCATTTGAACGAGACCGAGAGTGCATTGCCGAAAGAGGAAGATGATCGGGTGGTCCGGTTGATTAGTATCGTCAACGTTCCAGAGCCCACCTCAGACTGAGCAAGCGAAGGATGCCAAGAATACAAGCCACTTTGCGTCTTGAAGACTTTGTAATCAAGTGCTCAATGTGTTGTATTCGTTATCGTAGTTAGTCATAGTTTGATTTTTATTTTGACTCATTTAATGTTTTGGAGGCCAAATAAACCTTTAAGGCCGCATCTTGAGTTGTTATTTCGAGTTTAGGTTGAGCAGGGAACAAAAATGGCTGAGGAAGTCGTAGGGGCAGACGCCGTGAAAAGCACGGCCGTGTTCGGACCCGTCGTCACGAACACGGCTTGGCCGTGCTTCTTGAAACGATCGTGTTTAGTTTGGTCGCGGAGGATTCGTTGGATACACGGCTGTGATAAATGGTATGCCTAATTATGTTATGTCATGTTTCAAACTCCCTGTTCATATTTGCAAAGAAATCTGTAAGATCTCTTCCAAATTTTAGTGGGGGGCTTCTGGTGATGGGGAAAAAAAATATCTTGGGTTGCTTGGAATAAGATGACACAACCAAAGAATAGAGGTGGTCTTGGTTTTTTGGATTTAGTCTTTTTTAATGTTGCTATGATTGCTAAGCAATTATGGAGATTGATTTTCCAACCCAATTTGCTCATTAGTAAGGTTCTTAAGGCTAAATATTTTCCTAAAGGAGGGTTGATGGGTTGTGAGCCTAAGAATGGTGACTCTTGGTTGTGGAAAAGCTGGATTAAATCAAAAAATACCTTGTCTTTTGGGGTTAAGATATAAGCTTGGTGATGGGAAGGCTATATGTATTTGGGATTCCCCGTGGCTGCCTTTTCCTCCTGCTTTTAAACCTATCAGTTGCAAACCTCTTGATTGTCAATTGATTTGGGCTAAGGAGTTTTTTGGGGTGGATGGGAAAAACTGGAACTTGGAGTTACTAATGAAATATTTTTGTGAATAGGATGTTCAAAAGATTTTGCAGGTTCCAATTAGTCAGGAGGGTGGGAAGGATCTTTGGTGCTGGCATTGGGAGAAGAAAGGCAACTTCACTGTGAAATCGGCATATCAGTTGCTGCTGCAACGTGATCAGTGGAAAATGGACACACCTGAGACAAGCAGAGGACCAAGGCCAATTAATATTTTTTGGAAGAAGTACTGGAAGGCTGGAATTAAAAACAAAGTCATGCATTTCCTTTGGAGATTGCTTCAAAAAGGGATTCCATCAGCAAGTGCTTTGGCCAGGAGGGGTATGGATGTGGATTTGATTTGCTCAACGTGTGGAGAATGTATTGAAGATGCTGAACATATTTTTTTCCAATGTTTGAGAGCCCAACAGGTTTGGAAAATTGCACCTGTTCATTGGTTTGATTCTTTGTCCCCAGATTTTACAATCCAAAAATGGTGGCAAAATTGTTGTGATTTGAAAAGTTCGAATTGTGGCCAAGATAGGATGCAACTTTCGGTTTATATCCTATGGTGGCTTTGGAAAACAAGAAACCTTTAGGTATTTCATAAACAGAAATGGCATGAGAGGGATATTGTCAATGCTGCCATTTTCGAATGGCAAGAATACAAGAATATTGTGTGTGGATCAAGGATGGTTCACCTCATCAAAATGTTCAACAAATGGTTAAGGAACCTGGTAACAATACTTACATGGTAGGATACTACAAGTTAGTAATCAGTGTTGTGTTATGTGATAGGCAGGGGACGACTTTTGGTGGATGGTTGATTGATGATTTTGGAAAATGGTTAATGTTTGGACTAATTCTAGGGAGATAATTATTAGAGTTGTCAATAGGCTGGGCCGGGCCAGCCCGACACGAGCCCGTCGGGATTTTGCCAAATTTTGACTGGGTCGGGCCGCGGAAATACTTGGCCCAGCCCAACCCATGCATAAAACATATGTACAAATTTTTGGGGCGATCCGAAAAAGTCGGGCTAGCCCGGCCCGTCAGTCATTCAGTCGGGCCAAATAGGCCCGACTTTTTTCGGGCCTAAAATTTTGCTGCCCAGTCCAACCCAAATCTCGGGCTCGATGGACCGGCCCGCGAGCCGGTTGGGTTTTGCCACCTCTAATAATTATGGCTCCAGTGGATGTGGCTTTAACAGGGATACGATATGCAATGCGTGTGGCTGATAAATTTAATGTTCATACGGTGGAGATATTTGTAGATGATAAGGATATCGCTTGTAAACATGGTTTTGAGAATGTAAGTACGAAGATAGTCGAAGACATCTACTTGTTATGCTACCTCTTTGAACATGTTATTTTCTCATTTCAAGATCCTACTTGTTATCCATCACACCACACTCTTGTTTCTACCATGCGATCGTCACGGGCCCCTCCCCTCCCACCGTCTCAATGAATTACATCTTCTGGAATATCCGGAGGATTGTCGCAATGTTCATTAGGCTTTATGTTAAAAACATAAACCTTCTATTTTAGCAAACATAAAAAAGTAAAACTAACCGCACTACATTGTCTCATCTATTTTCCACATTTTTCTACAAATAATAAATAAAAAATAAACAAATTATACCAAGCCTCGTATGGTCAACCAACAAATCTCCTTTTACCTCTACATATGCATGTCCATTTATTTTTTCCTTTTATGTGGTGATTTGAATTTGAATTGGGTAGACCAATTCCTCAATTGACTTTTGTAAAGGCCTAGTTGGTTTTTAGTTTATTGGCTACGATTTAGTTGTAATAGTTATCTTTGAGTTTTGATTAATGAAAATCTATCGTTAGGAAAAAAAAAGCAGATTTTTATTTATTATTATTTATATTATTATTATAAGAAAGAAAATGCAATTAACTGGTCAACTAAGGCTCCTTCAGCTCTAACACGACGTCGTAGCATGGAAGCAACACTCTGTCCACACTAGCTATGAATGAATGACGAAAAGCAGTAAAGGCTAACGCACTAGAAAATTGAAGCACCAAAACCCTAGTTGTGAATTAGAGTGCAAATTAACCAAAGTTCGCCCAAAAAAGAGCGTGTGAGGAGCTAGTTTGCTGTGCAAATGGCGATATCAGGAGATCTGAGTGTTTCTGCAGCTTTGAATTCATACAAATTCAACCCCCTCCGCACCACATCGCATTTCCCCCCTTCTAAGGTTTGTTTCAGCTCTTCCCCATTTTCTCAATTTGTCTGATACCCTTTCTTTCTCTCTTATTTTCTATTATAGTTTTAATTTCAGTTGGGCTTCGTTTTAACAGTGGGTTTCAGAGAAACCTATTGATATCTATTTTCAGCATTTCTTGTGTAAATTTATATGTGATTATGGATGAGGGGCTACATTATATTCATGAATATTGGAAAGTTCTTTATGCTAATTCTTAGGTTATATATACGATTTTTTTTTTATATGCGACAGATATTGTGGTCTTGCTGGTGCACATACCTGGATTTTGATTTTTAAAAGCATGTATAACGCAAATT
Organism: Rehmannia glutinosa; assembly: GCA_016081115.2. Lineage (NCBI taxonomy): Eukaryota > Viridiplantae > Streptophyta > Magnoliopsida > Lamiales > Orobanchaceae > Rehmannia > Rehmannia glutinosa. The sequence goes on from JABTTQ020001197.1 coordinate 336,712, forward strand.
GAATATGTCTGCTACATTGCTTATTTGGGGGATAGTTGTACTCGACGCATCCTTTGAGGTTGATTGGCAAAGTGGATTTATGAATTATGTTTAGTAAATTAAATCTCCGTTACATATCTCACAGGTTTTGTATGACATGTTTAGTCTGGTTTAGCTTGATCTATATATGTTTGTATGTATGTGTGTGTGTGAAGATCTTTCGCTTGTTGGTTTCATAATTAGTCTCGGGATGGTATAATGGCCCAAATCCACTTTTATTCCTTATTACTTTTGATGTACCACAGTTTAATTCATGGTTGACTTATCCTAAAATGTGGTGTGTACCCAGGGTAATCAGGATCTTAATACAGTGTGAAATTTTAAATCACCAATATGACTTGTTGAAATCTAACCTTGAGGCAAAATTACATATTCGCATGAACATAAAAATTGGCATAATGAGTTTGTAGTTGGAAACATGGGATTTTTTTCCCCACACTATTCCATTGTTCATATCAGTGTTATAGCTACTACGGAAGCTATCGTGCTTCTGTAGTTCTCAAAGATTTGTACTTGGTACATGTTGTTAAAAAGCAGGCTCCACTAGACTTTAAGTTTAGGGGTCATGTTAGTTAGTACGAACATTTTTAGCTAATGAAGGGCATGGGTTGTGATGCTCATGGACGTAGCTAGCATAGGACGAGCGTGGTCGGCGGACCGCACTGGATCTCGGAGTAACCCTATTAAATTTAAGTTGGACCGCACTGAAAAATTTCGGTCTAGTTCATATAAAAAAATTGAGTTAAAAATTTTAAAAACCAATAAACCTTTGTGTCTTAGCTGAAAATATTAAGAATTACCTATTCAAATTAAGGTATATGAGTGGATAAATGATTGTCATGCAATTGTTTGTTATATACAGAGATATATGTTCCAAACTTGATAATGAACAATTTTTGGGGAATATTTTTTGAATGAAATTTTTGTATTGAAAAGTCTATTTGGTGGTAATTTAGAATATATTTTTGGATAAATCACTTATCCAAAAAGTTCATTCTAGAGAAACCATAATTGGAGATTATGAACATTCGCAAAGAATTGTTGCAAGATACAACCTTCATATTTGCCTTGTTTTTCTATTTTTTTCGAATATTGGTCCGACATTCACCCTGTCGAAACGAAAAAATTTCTGACCGCACTGGCCGGAAATCCTGGCTACGCCCATGTTGATGCTCATGTATGCTACATAAGGCTCACAAATATTGTTATCTTGATTTGAAGGGCACATATTATTATTTTTTACATAAACATTTAGAAATCTAAAGCAATACCATGTTTGAGATGGCTAGGTGAACATAGCGGAGGATAGTGTTGTATCAGTGCTGCGCATTTGTCTAAAGTATGCATATTTGCTGCTATACAGGTCGATTGCAGTGTGTTCGCTAATGGTGCATCTAGCGTTTTTGAGGCAATACCAAGATCTTCTCGTGCTGTACTTGGTGCCCATAGCACTCGTTGTCACTCTAAACGGCCTCTTGGAATTTTCGAAGAATATAAGCTTTCACAAAATCCCATCAGCCAGGAGGTTGAGAATTTTCTCCTCAATGCAATAAACATGAACTTCTTCGAGCGTTTAAACTTGGCGTGGAAGATAATATTTCCGTCACCTACATCCAGAAAGCATTCCAATGCAAACATTGCCAAGCAACGTTTGAAAATGATTCTTTTCTCCGACCGTTGTGCAGTCAGTGAGGAGGCAAAACAGAAGATAGTAAGCAACGTTGTCAGCGCGTTGTCCGATTTTGTCGAGATAGAATCACAGGATAAAGTTCAATTGAGCGTCTCGACCGATCCGGATCTTGGCACCATTTATTCTGTCACGGTGCCGGTGAGGCGTGTGAGATCAGAATATCAACTCAACGATGAAACTGGAGCCATAACGAATATCGAATACAAAGACACTGGAGAAAGTTCTGGTTCGGTTGATGTTAAGTTTGATTTCTATATTCCTAGTGACAAATTCAAGGATTTTAGTGTGTGAAAAATGAGTGATGCTTGAGACCTAGAGGAACTTGTATGTTGCTCTATATTGTTCTTTTTTTTCCTTCATATCTTGGGGTGCTGTAATGTAACCACTGGAGCATAATATATTCTGTATATATTTGGAAATTTGTTTTTAGGTGGTTTGAAATTGCTAATTGGAGAACACACTTGTAATTTTATATTGAGATAACGCTTCGAAATCCTGCATATATTGGCCAGTTCGCTGATTCAATTGCAAATCTGTGAAAAAAATCGAAAATCCGATTGAATGGTCAAAATTTGGTCAACTCTCAAGGGAGTTTTTGTAGCTTTTAAATTTGTATGAGTTTTATTGTAAATACTAAATACCTCAAACCTCAGGAATTTTTTCATAACTATCCCTCTTTATAAACTTAAAGAGGTGACCTAAAAGGTTCAGAGATGACCTATATTTAACTGAAAGATTGGAGTTTCTGCAAAAATGATAAAAAATATTCAATTCTGAAATAGACAAAGGGTTGTTTGCAATCACTAAAAAAAAGTGTTTCTCATCTTTTTGGCTGAAAAAAAACACTTTTTAGTGTCTGCAAACTCCAACTTCTGCTTCTGATTCTTTTTTATTTAATTAGAATTTGAAAGCAGATAGATGTGTGCTTCAAATTTATGATTCTGCTTCTGGTTTGACTTTAATAAATAAATAAAAACAATCTTACAATTTTTTGACCAAACACTTTCAACTTCCCATTCTATTTGCAAACATGACCAACTTTTAATTCTCAACTACTTTTACTTCTTCTACAACAAATCACTTTCTCTAAAAGCAAACGTTTTTGCAAACACTATCAAAGAGTCGTCAAATGTAGCCAAATAGAAATCATTATATATGGCCTTTTTTTAGGGGCATTGTATATGGCCTTAAACGGTCTACAATCAGGCTAACAGGCAACAGCCCGATTCTGGCCTACGAGAAAAAGGGCCCAAAAGAGAATTCAAGCTTCAACCTACGAGAGAGAGCAAGCGGGAAATTTCCAGGTTAAAACACTCAAATTCAAAATTTTCCATTCGGCATTTTGCGGCAATCCTCCCAGCCCCCAGCCTCTCTCCTCCAGATATTCTTACTCTTTTACAGCATGAATGGGTCTTGTTTGAATTTCAATAACCCTATCCGAGATGCCATTTCCAGGGTCCGATTTGCTCCCATTTCGAACAATCTCCTAATTTCCTCATGGGATTCGGCAAGTATTAACTATGGCAAACTTGATCCACCAGTCACTTGTTATTTGTGCTCTGCATTATCTGTATTTGTATATTATGTGATGGATTTTGTAATTAAGATTGGGTATATCACCTTTTTTAGCAGAGTCTTCGACTTTACGATGTGGATAAATGTGAACTCAGATTAGAAGCTCCTACTGAAGGAGCGGCCCTTCTTGACTGTTGTTTCGAGAGTGAGTCGACGGCTCTCAGTGCTGATTCCGATGGTTCTATTCTCAGGTTTGCCGTTTTCAATAATTATTTAATTTTTGTGATACTTAGTTTGTGTGCGTGTTTGTTATGCTCCACTTTTTTACATCTCTTTTAAGAGCCAGTAGGAAATTTGGGTCGTTTAATGTTGTAGCTTAATTGTTTTCTGCAAGCTAGTGCATCAAATAATCAGTACTGAGACCACATAAAGTTTATAGTGAGTTTTGTTTCACCCTTGGGCGTTGGCATGAACTTGCAACAGTGATGGTACTTGAATTTTAGGTTTGGGGTAGGGGGAAGCTTGGAAAAGAATCCTATACTCTATTTCAATTATAGAAAGAGAGGAAAACAATGGAGACAGAATTTTTAGTTTTTATAGAAAATACTACACACGACATTTGGTTTCAATTTTTTGGTTAGGTGGCTGCGGCCCAAGCCTGCCCTTTGTTCAATCCCTCTCTTCAAGGAGTCATTATGCTCACAACTCTAAGCTTTTGGATAAGGGATTAATGTGTTGCAGTATGCCAGACGTGCTAGAGTTTACAGTTAAATTTCAGCAACATAGTAAAGTAGTTCGATCCTCAACCACTTTAAATAAAGGGTAACTAACAAAAAGTGAGTTCACCCAAGTGGACTCAAATACATTTTCCACCACAATGCACATTCTCTAATTTTTTTGGTTTTTTATCCATTCTTTGGTTGAAAAATCAGGGTCTTCATCAACAATTTAGTCTATTGAAAGTGCATGGAAGCTATCGTGGTCTCTCTTATTCAAGCCAGCTTAGAAATTTCGAATTTCTGTCAAAAAATTAATAAATTTACATTTGTTTCGACACTAAACCATTTTCGTAAAGTATATTCCTATATAGCTTGATTCTTAACCAATTCAATACCAAATAAGATCTGAACCAGATCAGCCTGTGGAATTGGTTAATCAGACGCAATTCAGGCACTTTGTCCAATGAGAGGATCTTGAATCACTATTGAAGCACCCAAACCTTTATTACAGTTCCTTTTAACAACTTTGTGCCACCTGCAAAACCATCTTTTATATATTTGTCAGTTCATATTCATTTATTTCCATCCTGATATGATAATGCTCTATTTGGTGACACATTTGATTTAAAATCTCCTAGGTATGATATGCGTCTGGGAAACAGCAATGCAATGGGAAAACATGACGATTTAGCAACCTGTGTTGAATATTCTGAGGAAACATGTAAGATATTGGTAACATGTAATGCTTCTTATCACCTGCAAATAACTATGTCAGTGTCGCTGTGCTTGTTGGCTCAGTGATTTGTCAGACTATTTGTATTGTTCTTAAGCACATAGATGACCTTCTCCATAAATGGTTATGTGACTGAAATATTTTCATGATCATTCTTTTGATTTTTTTTTTTTTTTTTTTAAAAACTTCTGAAAATTCTGTGCTTGGTTGAAGCGAGTTGGATCCATGCCACTTCCAATTGTGAAGGATATACATGAATCAGTGGATGAATTAAGCTTCTGGATCTGGGATATTAATGAATGTAATGGAGGGCATTTATAAAATTTCTCTCTTTTAAATTACATTAAATAGTAATTTGTTTGTGTTAATGTATATATGGTATATTGTGTAGGAGATAATTAGAATCAAATAGAATATTATTAGAATCCCGTAGATTAGCCTGTTGATTTACTTTCCTAGTTTTGGTTGTCTCCAACTTGTATATAAGTGTACCTTGTATCTCTTGGAAGATATACAATTCATTCACAACTTCAGTCCATTACATGGTATCAGAGCCACATTAGGTTTTCAAGTTTTTTTTTTCAGCCACTATTTGTTTCAACAGGGGAGTTTTATTAGGGCTTTCGGGTGACCCGTTTCGGGTGAGATTCAAATCTCACCGCCCCTCCCACTGTCTTCGGATTGCTCCGGCGCACTCTCCGGCCCAACCCGGCCACCAGCGGCGGCGCGTGTGACCCGCACGTGCCAAATAGCGTTTTCAGCCCTTCCCCACGCGCCGACGCGTGTGGGTTACCGGAAAATTTTCCGGCCGGCAGCAGCAGACTCGCAATTTCCCGGGCTTCGTGTTTCCGGGCTCGCTTCGGTGTTTCGTTGCACGGTTTCGGTTCGTTTTGGATTTTTTGGGTTTCAATCTCTGTTTTTGTTACTGTTCGGTTGTTCTAGTCTCGTTTGCATAATTTTATTCTTTGTGTCTTTCTTGTTATCATCATGGGAGACACCACAAAACTTGTGTCCGAGGTAATCCCCATGATGAATACTTTTTGTTGCATCATCTTCTCGATATGGTCACGATTTCAAGTGAGGAGTAAGATTGGATTTCATCGAGATCGTGAGCCCTCAACCACCTACTGCCGTTTTTGCCGACACAGGTAACTCTGCTACATGTCTTGTCTCTAAAAGATCTAAATGGGTCATTGATTCTGGTGCTTTAAACCATATGATAGGTAACTCAAACCTTTTCTCCACATTTCATCCTCTTGCACACTCCACTCACGTTACTTATCTTTGATGGATCTACCCCCCGTGTCCTGGTTCCAGTTCTATTCACCTCACACCGTCTCTTTCATTACAATCAGATTGAGTTTACCTAATTTTTCCTTCAACTTGCTTTGGTCAAGTAAGCTTACCAAGTCCTCGAATCAGAAAGATCACATTCTTTCCCGACTCTTGTGTTTTTCAGGATCTTTCAACGAAGCAGATCCTTGGTAAAAGACGTGAATCTGATGGCCTCTATATTCTCGACACTCTGGACCCGAAGTCTCTTGTTGGTTCCTCTTCCTCGTCCGCACTTGAAATGCACTGTCGCCTGGGCCATCCCTCTCTCCAAAGTCTCAAGAAGTTGTCTTCTATATCATCTTTATTTTGTGACTCGTGTCAGTTTGCCAAACATTATCGTATACATTTAAGCCCTAGAATCAATAAGCGGGCAGCGTCCCCTTTTAGATTAGTTCACTCTGATGTTTGGGGTCCTTGTTCTGTGCCCTCTAAGTCTGGTTTCAAATATTTTGTTACGTTTATTGGCGATTTTCTCGTGTTACTTGGATTTACTTTATGAAAAGTCGCTCTGAAGTATTTCATCATTTCTCTTCCTTTTGTGCTGAAATTCAAACTCAATTTTCTACACATATTCAAACGCTATGCAGTTGACAATGCTAAAGAATTCTTATGCCTGCTACATTTTGGTCATATATGCTTCAAAGATGGCATTTTGCATGAAACTTTCACATGGGCACACCAACCCAAAATGGTGTTGCCGAACGAAAGAATCGGCATCTCCTCGAGGTTGCTCGAGCCTTATTGTTTCACATGAATGTTCCTAAACCTTTTTGGCCGATCTTTGTCTCCACTTTGTTTGTTTTCTCATTAACCGCATGCCATCGGTGATTTTGCATAATCCGTCCCTTTTCTATCTTGTTTCCCGCAAAAACTGTTTTCCCAATCGCACCTAAGATTTTTGGTAAAGACATGCTTTTTCGTGATACGAGACCTCATCTCACCAAACTAGATCCCAAGTCACTCAAATGTGTCTTCCTCGGGTACTCTCGTGTGCAAAAGGGATATCGTTGTTTTTGTCCTATGCTCAATCGCTATATTGTGTCTCGGGATGTTACATTCAATGAACAACTCCCATACTTTTCTGCTTCTGTGTCACCTCGTCCGGAGGGGGATGATGATGTCTTGGTCTACTCTGTTCCTGTCGTTCCCTCCCCAATGTCTCAACCAACTCCTCGACCCCCGATTACTCAGGTCTACACTCAACGCCAACAACCAACTCCAACAATTGAGGCAAATTCATGTCCTTTGCCTGCTGCTTTGGTGAAGATCCCGTACCACCTTCTAATCCTCTTGATGATCTTCCCATTGCTCTTCGGAAAGGTAAACGAACTTGTACTTATCTTATTGCTTCTGTTGTTTCCTATGACTGTTTGTCTGCCTTTTCTTGTTCCTTTATTGCGAAAATAGATTCTGTCTCTATTCCTAAAACTGTTGGTGAAGCTTTGGCCCATTCTGGTTGGCGTGCTGCTATGGTTGAGGAAATGAATGCGTTTGACCATAATGGCACTTGGACTTTAGTAGACTTACCTGTTGGCAAAAAGACAATTGGGTGTAAATGGGTGTTCACAGTTAAAGTAAATCCTGATGGTTCTCTGGCTCGTCTTAAAGCCCGACTTGTCGCTAAAGACTATACACAGACGTATGTCACTGATTACTCTGAGACATTCTCTCTTGTGGCCAAACTTACTTATGTTCGACTGTTCATATCTCTTGCAGCCACTTTTGACTGGCCTCTCCACCAATTAGATATTAAAAATGCGTTTCTTCATGGTTTCCTTCAAGAGGAGGTCTATATGGAGCAACCAACTGGTTTTGTTGCTCAGGGGGAGTATGGGAAAGTATGTCATCTTCGCAAATCCTTATACGGTTTGAAACAGAGTCCTCGGGCTTGATTCGACAGATTTAGTCAGATCATTCTGAAATATGGCTTAATAAGATGTAAATCTGATCATTCGGTGTTTTACAGGCGCTCTGAGCATGGGATAATTTTGTTGGTTGTTTATGTTGATGATATTCTAATAACAGGGAATGATAGTGTCGGGATTTCATGGCTAAAGTCGTTCCTCCACTCCCACTTTCAGACAAAGGACTTGGGATCTCTCAAGTATTTTCTAGGAGTGGAAATAATGAGAAGCAAGAGAGGAATATTCCTTTGTCAGAGAAAATATGTGTTTGACTTACTCAAGGAAACTGGGAAATTAGGGGTTAAGCTTGCAGCACTTGATGGCTCCCAACTTGCAACTTGAAATAATTTGGTGCCCTGTTCCATGATCCTGAGCGGTGCAGAAGACTTGTGGGGAAGTTGAATTATCTTACGGTAACGCGCCCCGACATTGCGTTTGCGGTAAGTGTTCTTGCTACCAATTTATATCTGCTCTCTCTTGTTAGTCGTTGGGCACTTCTTGAACATATTTTTTGTGTTATCCGAAAGGGGCTCTGGACGCGGATTATTCTATGGGCGACATGGTCATTCAAAAGTGGAATGTTATACTTAGGGTTAATTGAATCATATTCGATCATGCCGACTATGCGCAGGTTGTAAAGATGATAGAAGATCGGCCAGGGTATTGTGTCTTTGTGGGAGGTAATCTTGTCTCATGGAGGAGTAAGAAACAAAATGTTGTTTCTCGGTCGATGCAAGCGAATATCGATCCATGGCTGATTCGGTATGTGAAATTGTATGGATACATCGATTCTAAAGGAAATAGGTTATGAGCTTACTCTTGGCTAAACTTTGGTGTGACAACCAAGTCGCACTTCACATTGCATCAAATCCTGTGTTTCATGAACAACCAAGCATATTGAAATAGGAATGTCATTTTGTTCGTGATAAAGTCGAAGAAGGATTCGCTCTCTACGGGCTATGTCAAATCCAAGACCGAGTTGGGGGACATATTCACTAAAGCAAGTGAATGGAGTGCGAATGAACAATATTTGTAACAAGTGGGCATTATCGATATATATGCTCTAGCTTGAGGGGGAGTGTTAATGTATATATGGTATATTGTGTAGGAGATAATTAGAATCAAATAGAAGATTATTAGAATCCCGTAGATTAGCCTGTTCATTTACTTTCCTAGTTTTGGTTGTCTCCAACTTGTATATAAGTGTACCTTGTATCTCTTGGAAGATATACAATTCATTCATAATTTCAGTCCATTACAGTTTGAATCAACAAGATAATCAAAGTGCTGGTCCTCTTCTTATGATTTCTTCAAACCTGATAGAAAAATAATAGATTCTTTTTCTGTGTCTGCAGGTCAAATCATCAGCGCTGGTTGGGATAAAAAAGTAATGTTTTGGGATGCGCGCTCTGCTAGTTCTGTTGGATGCTTGAGTAATCTAATTGTGGGGGTTGAATCCATGTCACTTTCTGCGTTCAGTTTGATGGTTGCTCTCAAGTCATCAGTGCATATGTATGACTTGCGTTACTTAAATGGGACGGTTCAAGCAAAAGAACCTTTCATGGACATCCATATAAAATGTGTCCGCTCAAATTCAGATTTAGGAGGTATTGCAGTTACTCCTTGGTAGAAATGCATGCAATATTTTCCAGCTGTTTGTGAACTCAAAACATCTCATGATTTGTTTAAACTTATTACAACTGATTACAGTAGCAGTTATTTGTCACTTGTTTCCCACATTCATTTTAGTTCTCATACATTATTTGTTTTCTTGGAACTGAACAAAAAAATTCACTTTTTTTTTTCCATTATTGGACCTCTTAGGCATATTTTCAATGAAAGTGCTGTGCATCTTTTGTTATAATCTCTGAGTCAATCTAAGTGATGATACCTACTCTGCAGGATTTGTGGTTGGATCAACTGACGGAAGGGTTGCTTTGGAATATCTTGGTAAATCCAACTCACAGAAAGATGGGTCAGTATAATTGTCCTGTATAGTGTGTGGGTTGTAATGCTTATTAGGGTGCATTAGGACTATTCTTTTTACTGGAAATGGATATGAGCAGCATAATTTTTTTTGATATGATGATAAACCTTGGTGGAATTCGATACCACATGGAAAGTACGGTCTTTAAAATTCAAAAGGTTGATTATGCTGCTGCACTGAGCACTGCGCGCTTATTTCCATCTTTTCATAAATAATTTAGTATCTCTAACCCTTGTATCTTTTCTCCTTTCTTTTCATTTATATTTTTGGAAGATCTATAACCCAATGATCCTTGAATATTTAAATTGGATTCTGAGTACAGTATAGGCACCCAGATGTGACACCAAAAGATCTCCCCGAACCTATCATCCCAAGGGAAACAATGCAATTAATTTAAATGTTTCTTGACATGTTGATGCTGCATAAACTCATGTGCCTACAAATCTACATATATGGATCAACTCCTTTCAAATTATTCTATTTACTTTCTTTCACACTGCAATATTGTGTTCTATCCAAAATGTGGGTTTATTTTCTTCTCCAAAACTGGAGATTTTTTTATCTTTAACTAACTTTGTGAAAGCAATATCTTAAATAGTAATTTGGATCAGAGGAAATATTGGCAAATCTTGCACTTCCCTAATCATTCAGTATCTCCAGCATGTTAGATACCTTTCACTTAGGCTTGAACTTTTGCAGATATGCTTTCAGATGCCATCCAAAGGACAAGAATGGAAGATATCATCTTGTACCAGTAAATGACATTGCATTTAATCCGTCGTATGTGTCACATTCAGTTCTAGCTTACTATCATGGGCCTTTTAAGTTTAGAATCAAGTGGCTATATCTTTTCCCTTTTCCAGATCATGTGGGGTCCTCGTTACTGGTGACAATGAGGGCCATGCTACAATATGGGATGTCCTGAACAGGAAGCGGTTAGTTGAGGTATTGTTAATCTTAACTTATGGAAACTGCTTAGCTTCCAACATATGTGCTTGATATATTCATCAACGCCTATTAACATAAAGATAGAAAGTACTTGGAGACTTGTTAGAGAGTGATAAAATTGTATCAATTGGACTAGGACCTTACATGAAAGGGGCAATATTATTGAATCGCACCAAAACTTAGTGTTCCAATCATAGAATTTGCAGCCATCTTGTATTTAGTGTTCAGGATTGGATTTCTATCAAACCCTGTTTTGTCTGCAAGATAAATGACCAATACCTGTGTGCACTTTGTTTTGCTGGCCCATGTCTGATTCTATATTTGTTACAATCTAGGTTGCTTTGAATTGTCAGCATTGAAATAATAAACTCTGTCCTACTCGTCTAGATTTGTATCATACTCTATTTTATTTTTTATTTTTTTGCATTTCTCAGCTTAATATATTTGATTTGGTATATCTCCTGTCCAAAGAGGAGTTTTAATTATGTTTTTTTATGAAACTCCTGGCTCACTTTCAGTTGCCTAGATATTCCAATAGTGTTGCTTCATTGGCATATAACCATGGTGGGGAACTTTTAGCCGTCGCATCAAGTTATACTTACCAGGAGGCTAATGAAAGGTTAGTAGGCTCAATTCACCCGTTCGAGTTTCTTTAGGTCTTATGAATTCATTTCCTCAAGTTTTGAGTTATTTAGATGGTGCTTGTTACTTGAGGTTTACTGATTATATCTTTTTGCAATGTTCCAATATTTGTGCCAATCACTAGACATATGTTTTGGAGCAGGTTTTATGTCTTGTTGGATTCATGAACTTGTAAACTTCTCTTGTTTCATTGTGGATTTCACACTTGGTTATTTTATGGGATCACCTTTGCAAGTCGAGTCCTTAATCCTTTCTTGGGAGTTCATTGGTCTTGATAGTTGATATTGATTTATTTTACCAACAATGATCTGGGTAAGTTGTTATTCCTAGATATGCCCGACTAGTCACCTAATTATATATTTATTTAATAATATGTATAATGTATTGTCTTGCGACTGGTGGGATCCTCCTAAGTAGATAAGTGAATTGTCCGAAAATACTTTTTCAGTTTAATGAGCAAATTCAAGTAGTTGATTGATAAATTTGCAAGGTAGTGGTGATAAAAGAGTCGGCAGTTCCACAGTTTTCATCTGAGCCATCTAATTTACATATGTTGTCCTTCGCAGAATTGAAACGCTACAAATCTTTCACAAAATTATATCTTATTTTGCAACCAACACTACATCAATGTGCTAATAATTTTATTGAAAGTCCATATTGACTTATTAGTCCAAGTGATGTGAATCATGAACATATGGTAGAAAGTAGTCTACGAACTTCACAAATCCTTTTGGTGATGGTACTTTGCATCACTAAAACTTAGCAGTCCAAAGACTCCAAGACAAGATTTGTATTGAAGGTCCACTTCAGAATTATGAGATGCAAATACGAACACAAAGCGTCTTAAAAACTCCTAGGGCTCATAGATCTATTTGATATATGAACATGAAGAAAGTTCTTCAATTTTCTTTACCCTTGCTGTAACGCTGTAATATTTACACTTCGCGGTTACCTGAGCATTGCATAGCTATGATATCGCTGAAACACACACTGGAGTAAGAAGCTTTTTAGACTATAAATCATATTTAACTAAGTGTGCTTTTCTTGTGTTGCAGAGAAGAGCTGCCTCAGATATTTGTGCATCACATGGATGATAGTCACTTCAAATCAGTTCCTGCTAGTAGTTCGATCAAGAAATGATTGCAGACGAGACGGTGGCTACTAACACTGCTAATTCCTTTCGTGGAACACAAAAATCTAATGTGCCTCAATATTTTCAGCTTCTGCTTTAGAGACATACCATCAACATCTCATAATTAAGTTCATTGACCTTGTGAGTTGTGAGCTATGTGTTGTAAACTACTTTCTAGTTTGAAGTTCAATATCCTGTGATTGTATACTAGAATTTGACCATCATTTTTTGTAATGATATGTGAAGAGCTGAAAATGCAACTGGGAAATTAGAATATAGGACTGATCTTATGTAGAAAGTCACTCAATGAGCCTTTGTGCAACACATTGAACTCATTAATTGAGGGCCCATTTTTTTTTAAAATTATTTATAGTGTGATGTAGTTTTGATTGAATATCAGACATCAGGAATTCAAGGTATTAAGGGTACTGTTATACTGATATTATTTTTCCTTTTTATTTTTTTATTTATTTACAGAAATATAGTGATATCTATTCAAAGTTTCAATATTTTCTCATATATTTTGCAAAGTGGGGTTCAATTAGAAATTAGATTATCTTGGTAGGGACAAAGTGTGTGTTTTCATAGTACCTAAAGACCAAAGTGTCACATGCATAATTGAGGGAGCAAAATGAATTTTACCCTAAAATTTAGGGTTGATTATCAAAATAAGATGTAAACAATATTTAGGGTTATAATTTTTTGAGAAGGACCGTACGAAATGAATCTATAGAGATAATATTGTCGAGGATATGTTGTGAAATTAAAAGTTAGTATAATTTTTTTTTCTCCAACATATAATTTATTTTGAGTTTTATAAAAAATATATATTGTTCACTCAATTTTTATTTTTTCAATTTTGTTTTTGAGTACAAAAGGACTGATGGGAATCGAATCCGAACATTTCGTCTAAGCATAGGAGTCTTTAACTACTAGACTATTGGCCGATTCTTCTTTATTACTTTTTCAATTGGCAATAACATTCGTTCAACAATTTCATGAAAAAATCATATATAAATTGTTATTTTCGCGATACATTGGAACTCAAATATTTCTAAAAGAGATTTTAACGAATATATTTTGTGAGCTCTGTGTTCCACGGTTAGGCCCGTGCACGCACCCGCACTCTACAGTTCCCTCCCAATAAAAAAGTCGCGTTTGGCGGCTCAAATCAAATGGATAACCCAAAAAAAGGCCTTCCTCAAACACTGCGTCGTTTTGACGCAAACTTTGCAATCAAATCCCAACCGTCAACCGCTTCACCACGCCAACGTACGGCCCAAAACCAATCCTGGCTGCAAAAACCCTATAATCACCCTCAACTCCTATACGTTCAAGGACTCAAACCCTTTTCTATATATATCAAAAACACATTGCCCAATTATCTCGCCCCCACCTTTGGCTCTCTGCTCCCATTTCTCTACTCTCTTGACAATCTCTTTGTTGACGGTCTAGTTTCTCTCTCTAGAATCGCCGCTCAGGATGTCGGACGAGGAGCATCACTTCGAGTCGAAGGCTGACGCCGGTGCATCGAAGACTTATCCCCAGCAGGCCGGGACGATCCGTAAGAACGGTTACATTGTTATCAAAGGCCGCCCGTGCAAGGTTTTGTTTTCTGCTTTAATATTTTTTTTTTCTTCTGTGAATTCGTTGTTGAAGATGTGTGCGTACATTTGAATTCAGCTGGTTTTGTTTTTCGGTGAAATTGTATGTGTAGATTTGGATTTGGATTTTGATTTCGATTTGTTGTTTATTAATTGGCGAGATTGTGTGTGGTTCCGCTTTGAAATCTGAGTGATTTAGTTATTGTCTCGATTGTGAAAAGATTCTCCTGAAAGCCTTTAAAACTACCCCAAATTATTGTGTCTCGGCTGTTTTTGGTGGATTTGAGTTGAATTTATTGAGGTAAAATTTATGTTCTGTTGGATTTTGAGCTCTTTGTATGCATAGAATAGATCTACTATTTTGTTTTAATTTGTGTGTTTGATTCAAGTATGCTTTCGTGTGATAGTTTATGCTCTAATCCTCGCCCTATGACTTCTCTATACATGTATTTCAGCTTCAAGTAGGAATTTCTTTTAAAGTTCTGTACAAATGTGAATTATTTGGAAAAAAGATTTGAGCTAGGAACAATTTCAATTTATTGGGTTTCTTAATTCATTAAGATATAGCTTCATTGTCTTAAATTTGATCCTTGATCCCCGGTTACTAGGGAAACTTTATATTGTTACAAAACCGTGACTGTTATTTTCCAATTTGTTTTATTAATTTTAGAGTGTTTATGATCCTTTTCATTGTACAGGTTGTGGAAGTTTCGACTTCCAAAACTGGAAAGCACGGGCATGCTAAATGTCACTTTGTTGCAATTGACATCTTCACTTCCAAGAAGCTTGAGGATATTGTCCCCTCTTCCCACAACTGTGATGTATGCATACTCTCTTTGTTGATTAATGCATCAATCTTCATGATTTACTGCTGATCATTTTGTAGCTGGATTCTAAATTACAATTGTTGAAAATTTCAGGTTCCACATGTTAACCGTACTGATTACCAGCTCATCGACATCTCTGAGGATGGATTTGTATGTGGCTACTTGTTTTAATTAAATTGTTGAAATTTCATTGCTGGCATAGTTTAGAATCCTAACTGAAATAATTCTATAGGTGAGCCTGCTGACTGACAATGGTAATACTAAGGATGACCTCAGGCTTCCAACTGATGACAATCTGCTTAGCCAGGTTAGACATATTTGAACTTATCCATTGGCTTATTCTGAATATTGTTTCATAAATGTTTTGTTTTGGTGACATATTTGTTATTTTAATGAAATTTACAGATCAAGGATGGGTTTGCTGAGGGAAAGGACCTTGTTGTGAGTGTTATGTCTGCTATGGGAGAGGAACAGATCTGTGCTCTCAAGGATATTGGTCCCAAGTAGTGTTGTTTTCCTTTGCTTGCCGGGTGTTGCCTGATGTTTTTAATTTTACATGAGACGTTCATGATATTTATAGATTATCGAATGATGGGAGGACGATTGGCCATCTTATGGTTCATGAGTCTGGGGACTCAACCCATTGATGGTTTAATGACCTCGACTATTATGTTTTTACTCATTTTTCTTTATTTTCATTTTTTGCTTTTGTTTTTATTCAGGCTGTTTGGATTTCTTCTTATGTATTATGATGTTGTGGGGGTAAATTTGATGTGCTGGCAACTTTGTTAGCTTTTATTTTATGGCAATAACAATGGTGTTTTCGCTTTCAAATGAAATATCAAAATTGAAGTCGATTTTTTTTATCAATATTTTGAAGATGAGGATGAATATGCTTGTGTTGTATGTATAAGATGGAAGTCAGGTTTTTATCAATATTTTGACGATGACGAGGATGAATATATGCTTGCGTTGTATGTTTTTGTGGTCATTATTTCAGCTTAGTGGGCCTTTAATTTCCGCAGTTTGCCAAATATGCAATTGCATTGATTGAGCAAATTGAAATTCTGTTATTTTCCACAGGTTGCTGAATTACAACTATATTAATACTGCTATTCGGGTATTGGGATGTAATTACCGAATTGAATGTTTCATCATATCTTAAGGAGAATCAATTGAGAGGCATTTTTGAAAAATTTGAAAGTTCGTTGCTGCCAAATAGTGGATATAATAGTTATACAACAGGTCTCTACTAAAACGGTGTGAGACGGTAATATTTTTAGTGTAACAAATTTTTGTGATAGTTATATATGATAGTTCCCCATCACTATAAGTGAAGGAAATGGCCAATAAGAAATCACATCTGTCAAACAATTGGGATTAATCTATTGGACACAGGTATTACTCTTCAGTAAAAGAAGTCCGAATTGTCCGCATTTGAGTCTGCAATGACAGGGCCATTTTTTTTTTTGAAAAAAAAAAATCACGTCTGTCAATAAGTCATCAGTAAGACCCTAAACCTCAATAAAGGTTCACGAGAGAGAATCTCTTACAGACTAATGAAAAAACGTGTGTAAAAAATTCTGTCTGAATTCAATTCCCACGACTCTTCATCTTCCATTTTTTTTTTCAAACAAAAAAGTTTCATAAGAACGTGATTTTCTTAATGTGAAACAATTGCATAAGTTTGGGCAAGTAGAAAATTAACACATCATTACTTCTTAAGCGAATTTGTTGTGGGGCACGTACAGAGAATTAATATCATTAATCGCACAAATGTTTGTACGCATAACCTTGAACGTATTTCACAAGAAACGAAAATTTGAGAAGAGGGAACTGGAAAATAGCATCAGAAGACACAAATCCGCCAAAAAAAAAATAAAGGTTAAAGGCAGAGCCTGATTTTGATTCTCTTATAATTCTACAATAAACCTGGTGCATTCGTGGTCACCAGATTACAGGTGCAGATCCTCCAATGTTGGAATGATGATAAAAGAACTTACATAGCATTCGTAATCAAAGAATTCTTCTCTTGCACCTTTTTATGGTTTAAATTCGACCGATTCTCAAGTTATGATATCATTGCAACACGAATGACATGAATCGCCAAATGGGGTTTCACAGTTGTAAGTTCTAATTAGTAGGACTTAACAACACAATTCACCTGACATTTTATTGAAGAACTCAACGGCCACTTTAGTTTGTAGATCTTAGCTACCTGTTTTATTTGGCAAGCCGGATTACTGTTCCGAGCCAGTCATCAGGTATATTTTCTTTCAGTAGTCCTTGTAGAGCCCTTGCTGAGTGATCTGTTGCTGCCTGCATGGGTGTACCAATAAGCACATGTACATTGTGTTTTTATAGAAACCGTGTCGTTGGAAGTTGGAATTTGAATACTAAATTAATTACCTTCACAATATAGACATCAATCCCCAATTTAGCTATCATAGCAGCTTCTGATATTTTGGTGACCATGCCGCCAGTCGTGTCATGAGCTGCTACAGTTATCTCAACTGTTGAAAATAAACAATTAAAGAATGTAGCTTCATGAAGAACTTGGAAGAACATAGAGTTACATCACTTTATAATGACCATATATTTTTTTAGTACAAATCCTGAGAGGGGAGGCAGTTAGGTGGGAATCGAACCCCACACCTTTGGCCTGGGCTTGAGAGTCTCTAACCACTGGACCACTATCCGATTCCCTATTATGACCATACTTGAGTAACAAAAATTTTGTAAATGAGCAGGTCCATGTAGAATGACAAAGTGGTGAGGCCTTCTCAAGTGGCTCATTTTAGAAGGATTTAAGTGGTGGAATATAATCACTTATAGCAAGATGAGAGTTATAACCTTATACTGACCTGGCTTGCTCATGTCTTCTAATTCAGGTTTTAACACAGACCAGGACCCATCTTCACACACAGCTGCGAGCATAGTGCTTAATCAGTCAGGATCAAAGTGTAAATAAAGCCAACAACAGAAGCATATCATAGTTAAAATGGATCATTACAAAAACTACCCCTGAGGTTTAGCCTGATTACAAAAAACTCTTATTAACTTTCAAAATTACGAATATCCCGTTAAAGTGTTACAAACACCCCCTTAAGGATTGCAATTCCCGCTATTGATGGTGGTGTAATTTGTAAAAAAAACAAATGTCAAAGGGTATTTGTAATTTTGAAAGATAACTGGATTTTTTTTGTAATTAGGCTAAACCTCAAGGGTGGTATTGCAATTAACTCTAGTTAAATTGAGAACTTACCAATTTCCCTAAGAAGGGTGGCACCAGGTTCCGTTGGTGGGCGGTCATATACGCCAAAAACATCTGTCTAACAATGACTAGTGTATAGGAGAAACATGTATGTTCACTGTTCTCATATGAGAAAAGTCAATGACTGGTGTATATAACAAAATTTAAGGTTTTAACACATGGGGACACAGAACTTTATCGAGTGTCGAAGTTTTGGGAACAGCTTGCGATACTATCTTTTTGGTTAAAGTCAAAAGATGGAGTCAAACCCTATTTGGGCAAGTCACCCCCCCTCCCCCTTCTCATCAATGGACTCCTGACGTATACAAAGGGGTGCAGAAACCGAGGAAATGT
This sequence comes from Rehmannia glutinosa, assembly GCA_016081115.2. Classification (NCBI taxonomy): domain Eukaryota; kingdom Viridiplantae; phylum Streptophyta; class Magnoliopsida; order Lamiales; family Orobanchaceae; genus Rehmannia; species Rehmannia glutinosa. The sequence continues at coordinate 355,394 of JABTTQ020001197.1, forward strand.
TTATACATTCAAAGAACAAATCTTAAAAGCAAAAAATAAGGAGTACCACTCCCTTGAAATGAAATTCTAAGGAAATCTAGAGGGTGGGAATTTTAATCCTAAGTATGCTTGTACAGCCTGAGATATCACTCCTATTAAGCAAAAGGTTTCAGGGTTATGCTTTCTCCTACCAGAAGAGGAAAGTTAGTAACCAGCTTGAGGTTAAAGTTAGGTTTACCTGGACTGATTAAGTTCTGGGTATGAGCAATAGATATGATCTGTTAACAGAACTATCTTTGCCAGAACGAGAAAAGTTAACTCGATCAAGCTTTATATAATTATATCTCCAGGATAAAGCTTAAAAATGGCTATGAAAAAGTCATTGATTGACACTGGATACAAGAAAAACGACGTAGTCAGGTCTTAATTCTTCTGCCAGATGACGTATGATTACATCTCCGCTTAATATAGTGCAGCCCTGTCAAAGATTCGGATGAATTGATGGCATGCTAACACCAAGAAACTTGACAGCATTATATACAGAAATGTCAAACCTGTAAACTGTCAAGTACGGCATCTCCATGCAACACCTGGAATATTGATAAACAACCATTATTTTCATATTTCATCACATCTCATATCAAGATGACAAGACCATACTGAACAACGAGAATATAATTCAGCAGAATCAAGCTAAAATTTCAATGCCGTGAAATCTTCCAAACTAATCAGGATATAACAACTGAAAAGTAAGGAAACACAAAAGGGGGAAAAATTTCAAACCATTCTTCCAACAAGGTAGGAGTGTAAGCATAAAATTATGCCTTTTAAAAAAATGTAGTAGCCAATAACATATGGAATTTCAGTTACATTAATATGAATCTCCTGATAATATTGCTCGCATTGTGATAGTATTACGCTACTTCATGGTGCACCACTATCACTATTACTAAACCAGAGTTTTCCAATCTCGCCAGACTGTAAGTGGACATGTGCAGGAAGCTGTCTGAGAACTCCTTTTGCACACAATTACCCCAACTTTCTGCATTTTTACTGTTACAAGAAGGGTAGAAACTCCTCGGACACATGTTTCTTTTATCCCTTAAATGTTTTTCCATCACTTCAAAGTGGAAAGAAAAAGCCCAGAGTTCATATTGCTTGCGTTAAAATTAAATTCACGTATATAACTTATAAGCAACATGAAAGCAAAATCATAAGACCTTGAGACTTTAGTTGGTAGTCTTTTCAGCGTTCTGCGAAATGAAGACTCACCCAGCCTCCAGCAACCCCGAAAAAAGACAAGTGTAATTGCAATTCAGTTACAGGATTTGAATGATCTTTTCGATCACACAAATATCATTTTGTTTCATTATCAATACAAAAATAAGATATGAAGGTCCTAACAAAGGAGAAAAAGAAAAAAAAAAAAAAAAGAAATGGAACAGTTTGAAGCAACGCACTCAAGAAATATGTCTCGAAAGTAACTCTATATACTTTTCAACGTCACACTTTTACTTGATTAAGGATTCAAACTCACAGGTACAAATCCAGCATCAATAGCTTTCACCACTGTCAAGGTATCTGCCACAGCAATCTGTGAAATTCAGGTAGCATTTTCTAAGATTTTATCACAAAGAATTATCCATAAAGTATAATTGTCCACAGATATAGCAAGGAGAAAATTCAAGAAACTGATAAATAGTTTTCCGGATGACTTCTAACATTTCTTTCACAAGTTGACCAGCCACATGAAAATGGAGATAGTCCAATAGAAGGAATACCCTCTGTAGGAAAGCAAAAATATATATGTCAAAGGAATGCACATAGTACAAAAGGATTAAGGAATTCACATGAATTGTTCCAGAAAAGCAGAAAATAGCATCTCCAGATAGTATATATTAACAGGTATTAGAAATTACGACTTCGTGGTGTTGCTGCACAGTTGTCAATCTTTTAGAATATTAGTGTAACATGATAATCAAGGCACAGATTACGTAAAGTTGAAAGGTAAGCTAACTGCTCATAACTTTTCCAATCAAAGAATTAGAAACCCCAAAAGAAATTTCATAGTTACTATTTAGCTACTAGAGTGCTAAAAAATTCACAATGGCTGATGAAGTGCATACTTTTTCATAAATTTGAGCATCTCTAAGATGATAAATTATCTTGAAGAAAACCCAGTGCCAGGAAATGATAGAGTCAAAAAGAGCAAGGGAGACTAAAGTTTGTCTGTATCTTCCAGACTAAGACCGCCTATCTTTCAAAATTGAAATAGAGACAAACCGTGAATAACATAAGATAGATCAATCCCAAAAAAGGAAAATAGCTATGTAGATATAGCTGAAATAAATACAGAAAAAGGAGGGAAGAAAATGAAAATCCAGCTCTCTACCCTTTCTATGCTATAATATACCTACTAGACCAACTTTCAACGAAAATTCAATAATAGAGCAAAGATGCAAAAGATTAAGGATTTAAAAAGCCCGCGCCAATAAAAGGAAAATGCACAAAGAAAGAAAGAAAACATATGAATCAATTGAATGCATAGAGTAGTTCACACCTTTTGCAAGCGCTCGGACAATTTCAAGATTGAGGGATGTGACCTGAAATAAATTGAAGAAGGTACAAAATTACAATGTACTGCCAAAAACAAGTCATGAGGATACCAACTACATGGTGCATGACAGTAAAATTAGTACCTACAACAGCTTTAAGAGATTTATAAAAATAAGAGCATTACTGAACCTAAAGAAAGTGTGTGATGCCAAAGATAGGTTAACATCTGACAAATATCTACTCAAACAAAATTACAGGCAAGTAAATGCCCAGGTAGTATGAACACCTAAAAAGTTCCCCGCTAGAGAAATGACTTCCAGGAAAATGGTGAAGTGACGAAGCTCTGAACCAAGTTCTATAAACATTTAACATAAAAAAATCATTACTTTTCATCAATGTCAAAGTTGATCAAAAGTTGACCAGAGTCTTATTGGGCCCTTTTCTAGACAAATTATAGGGACACCAATGATCCAGGTAAAAACGTGTCAGTCCCACTTGATGCACATGTAGGGTGAATCTTAGGTTTTAGTTTTCAAACTCAAACCCAACCCGAGTTCAACCTGATAAATACTATGTATATATACAAATATTATGTACATATACTATTATTATGTGTACTGAAGAAATATTCTCCTTAATCTTGATTCCTGACTTAATACATGATTACATATTTATATACAAGGAATGGGAGACATATAGCCTAAAGTACTCCCTAAAGTACTAAAGCCTGTTTCCTAAAATGCTCCACTTACATATATTATATACATTACTCTAACAATCCCTAATTTTCTCCCTGATTTCCTCCACAATCTTTTCCTCAAATATCTCCTAAGATTACTCATTCAAGATTTCCCACACTCCTCCTCAAGCTGGTGAATATAGATCTTCCATTCCCAACTTGCTAACATTCTCATGAAACATGTTGTTACACAGTCCCTTTGTCATCACATTTGCAAGTTGAAGTCTGTCGGAACATACGGAGTACAAATTAGTCCGTTGTCTACTTTCTCTTTAATAAAGTGCACTGTCTATCTCTATGTGTTTCGTCCCGGTCGTGTTGTATTGGGTTGTGGGCTATACTTATAGCCGATTTGTTATCACAATACAACTTCATCGGTTTGCTCCATTGAATCTTGAGTCCTCAGACGATTTTGACCCACATTAATTCACATACTCCTGTGCATAGCTCTAAACTCGCTTGATGCTTGACCTTGCTACCACACTGTTTTTTGCTTCTCCAGGATATCAAGTTTCCTCCAAGAAAGGTCTGATACCGAAGTTGATCGTCTATCAATGGAGAACTCGCAAAGCATCTGATCTGTGTAAATGTCAAATCAATTTGGACCACTTTTTGAATAAGATTCCCTTCCTGGATGTGCCTTTAAGTAATGAAGTACTCGGTAGATCGCCTCCCGGGATCATGCATAAATTGACTTATAACAACGACGGAGTAGCTATATCGGCCTAGTATGGGCGAGATAGATGAATTTCCCAACTAGTCTTTGGTACATATCTCTCACAACAACCTTATCTCCAAATGCCTCACTTAATTTGTGATTACATTCAGTGGGAGTTCAATTTGGTTTGCTAGCCGTCATGCCCTGTTTCCTTGAGTAGTCTCAGAACATACTTTTGTTGAGAAATAAAAATTCCTCGCCTTGATCGAGCTACTTCAATTCCAAGGAAATACTTCAATCTTCCTAAATCTTTTATTTCAAATTCCATGGAGACACCGCTTCGAGGCTTCCTTCTCTACTTCATCGTTTTCTGTCACTATGATATCATCCACGTACACAATTAAAAAGCGGTGACTCTCCTGGCGAATGTTTGATGAAAAGCGTGTGATCTCCTCGACTTTGCTTGTAACCACTAGCTATCATCACCTTAGCAAACCGTCAAACCAAGCTCGTGGGGATTGTTTGACCCATATAACGCTTTCGTAATCGACAAACTTTGTTATTGTCAACCCCACATAAACCCGGTGGAATGCTCATATAAATCTCTTCTTCTAATTCTCCATGAAGAAACGCATTTTTCACATCATCTGCTGCGCAATTCCCAATCAAAATTAACAGCTAATGACAACAAAATCCTTACAGTATTCATTTTTGCAACGGGTGCAAACGTTTCTTGATAATCCACTCCATACGTCTGTGTATATCCTTTCGCTACTTACTAACCTCGCCTTATAACGTTCTAGGGACCCATCTCGCTTTAAATTTTACCGCATACACCCACTTGCAACCCATCGCTTTCTTACCTTTTGGTAAATCCACCAATTTCAAGTCTCATTCTTCTCTAATGCATTGGTTAAACTTCCATAGCAAGTCTCCATTCTTTCTTTGATAATGCTTCGCATACAACGAAATGGGATAGAAATTATGTTTAAGGTGGAAAGGAAACTTAGATGGCTTGGGGAAAACTTTTCAAAAGACACAAAGTGAGACAATGGGTATATGGGTCTTTTGGTGCATTCTCGGGTGTTTTTTCTTACAGCAATAGGTAGGTGTAGATCTCGAGACAATGTGGTTCAGGACTTGAAGAAGGATTGTTTGTTGGTGGTGTAGAATCTAAATTTGATTCGCTCATTGTTACCTCATTTCCGGAGCTTGGTTCAGTGGATTGTTCTTGCCTGGTAGTCAAGATGGGGTCTCTTTTCCTTGCATACACTTGGTCAAACCGAAACCGGTCAAAGATTTTTCTATCTCTTTTTCCTTCAAATCCATTGATTGTGGAATTGACTCTTGAGATTGATTTGGACAACTCGGGACTTGAACAACTCAAGTGGTGGAAAGTTTGACTCCTTATTTTCAAGTGTGTAAAACTCATCAAGATAAGGAGTTGTGAAATAGGCTTATTTTCAACAAATGTAACATCCAACGATACATAGAGTTTTCGAGTAGGTGGATGATAACATTTGTAACCCTTTTGAGTAGATGAGTACCTCGCAAAGACACACTTAAGAGCACGCGGATCTAACTTTCCACTAAGTTATGACTATGAACATGGACAAAGGACGTACACCCAAAAACCCGAGGAGTAAGATTGAAAGCCGATCGAATATTTGGGTAGAATCGGATAGGGTTTCTAGCGGACTTTGAAATCCTAAGACCCTGGAAGGAATTTATTTATGATATAAGTGATGTGAGTACTGACTTCTCCCCGTATGTTTTGGCACATTCGTTGAAATAATAAGCTCTAAGACACTCAAGAATATGTCGGTTTTCTTCTGCCACTCCATTTTGTTGTGGAGTGGTGATACAGATGATTCGTGTACAATTCCTTCCTTTTGAAAATACGAACTTATATTTGGTTGAAATAATCACGAGCATTGTCCGTACGGAAATGTTTTATCTTGGTGCCAAATTGATTTTGAATCATTGCGTGAAAGATAGGAAATATATGGCTCACATCGGACTTATTTTTGAGTAAATAGATCAAGACACTCTTGTACAATCATCGATAAAGGTGACAAACCACTTAGACCCGAGATATTTGGGAGGTTGATGGCCCCCAAATATCACTATGGATTAAAAAGAAAGGAGATAAAGATCTTTTATTACCGATGGGAAAAGATACACGAGTATGCTTCGCATACTCACAAATATCACAATGAAAAGATCGAACATCAAATCCTCGAACAAATTGGGAAACATTATTTTCAACGTTGGAAAAAAGACACATGACCTGACGCCTACATGATGTAACCAAATGACATCTTTATTGGAAGAAGAAAACGATGTGGACAAAGCAGATTTTCAATTCTGGTTGACTTGATGTATGCAAGTAATAGAGTCCATTATGCTCCTTAGCAAGTCCAATCCTCTTCCCGAACTCGGTCCGAAATTCACAAGGAGAATCATGGAATATAACACAACCATTTAGATCTTTGGTAAGCTTTTGTATGGAAACCAAATTTGTAGATAATTGGGGAACATGAAGAACATTTTTAAGAACAAGTTTTAGGGTAACCTGGACATCTCCTATTCCCGCTTATTGTGGTTGTAGAACCATCATCAACAATAATCTTTCTATTCTAGGACATGGGGTGTAGGTTTTGAATTTATTTGAAATATGGGTCATATGGTCCGTAGCACTTAATCAAGGACCCAAGCATTCCTAAGCTCATTACCTAAAGCATTTAACCCAAGAGAGATTAGAGCCTCACCGAAAGTGTCAATGAACACATACCATTCGTTGGTTGAGAATTGTTAGTTGTTGTTTTTCAATGGTCCCCAACATACTTCTCGACTTATCAATTTCCTCCATACTAAATCCTCCAAACACCGAGTTAGTCTTGAACCGACATATGAGCCCTGCCTTTGTTGGCCACCTTTTTGCCTCGATACGACTATTTGGTTTCCCATGTAATTTCAAAGATCGTTCATGGTGTGACGTGGTTTCTTGCAAGACGTGCACCACAACTCTTCGCGATCCTTTTGCACACTTGATCTATTAGTCTTGTATGCATTAACTTTGTCCCAGACCCACAGGGTTTAGAGCTTAGAAGAGCAGAATTTTCGGTTATAGGTGACTCCAACATAATGCCCCTGCGACTTTCTTCCGCACGAACCACATATATCGCTTCGTTTAGAAAGGGAAATTCAGGTCTGCCCAGAATTTGAATTCGCACGAGGTCAAATTCGATTTAGTCCGTCAAAAATCATAAACTCGGTCCCGTTCTATAAATTTTTGATGAACATGAACATTTGCTATTCAAATCAAAGTGTCTGTAATAATCCAATTCGCGCCATTGGTTTTGCAGGAAATTGGTATATTCGGTCACTTTTTTTCCTCTGTTTTGCTCCGATTGTCTTCGTCTTGACTTTGGAATACGCCTCGATGAAGGGCATCCCGATCGCCGCAGAGGGAAGAAACATGCATGTATCACTAATTTCGGGGATCATGGAATTCCATAACCACGACATGATCATCGAATCTTCTTCTTCCCACGCTTCAAATCCTTTAGTTCCGCTCTCCGGTTCCTTCTCCAATAGATGACCCAACTTTCCTTTTCCTTTCAACGTTCGAACCAATTGAGACCACTTCGGATAATTTTTTCCATTTAGTCTATCTTTTGCTGAATGTTTTGAAGCTCTGTTGTGCTTCGTGTAATTTGTTCATCATCCTCTCGATGAAGACAATTTTACAGTGTAACATCCGCCATGGTTGACAAAGATCAAATAATAGGAGAAAAATAATGAATAGGGAGAAGAACAATGATGAAAGTGAATAAAGAGGAACCAGCAATTAAGGTGGGAATAACAAAAAAGCAATGGTGGTATTTTTCCCGAAAACCCTAGATGGGGTGATACCATGAAGAAATATTCTCCTTAATCTTGATTCTGACTTAATACATGATTACATATTTATATACAAGGAATGGGAGACATATAGCCTAAAGTACTCACTAAAGTACTAAAGCATGTTTCCTAAAATGCTCCACTTACATATATTATATACATTACTTTAACAATCCCCGATTTCCTCCACAATCTTTTCCTCAAATATCTCCTAAGATTACTCATTCAAGATTTCCCACATGTACATGCATGTAATATATTTTATATATGATGAAAAATAAGTGAATATAACATCTATGCTCTTGTAAGATACAAATATAATATTCTAGTAGATTAAAATAATAACAAAAGTTTAACAAAATAGTTTGTGCACTAACTACGTATAAAAGAAATAAATATGCCTACAAAATTTCAATTTTTCAAAAACTAAAACACAAGCAAATTTGTAATGATTAGTTATGTTAATAATATTATTTTCTCATATTTACAAAGTTACGGTGATAATATTTTTTAAAACTATAATTTTTAATATTTTTTAGAATTAAAAATGGGTCTAATGGTTTGGGGCATGTCTATGTCCGGATCCATGAAAACCTTGATGGGACGAGTCCCGTAGTTTAGCAAACTCACCCAGACTTGACCCATTATTATCCCTGAAAGAAACACTAGGATACAGAGAGACAATATAAAAGGGCCTTGTTCCACCCCTTGCACTGATGCAAGTCCTGGAATATTTGATCATATAAAAGCAGATGAAAATGCTCATCTATCAGGTTTTGATGATTCATCTTCACAAGATTCAGCGTAAAAATAAAACCAAAATTAACAGCACTCGGGTATAACAGAGTAGATTACAACGGAAAACTTTTAAGTCTTACAGATATTCGTGTAGCGACAAACCCAGATTTGACAAGCGGTCTGCTCAATCCACCCTTATGAACTCCTGACTTGCTTGCTTGGAAGTGGCCAAAAGAACCTGAAGACAATAATCATGAGCCATTGTACCAGAAGTTCTATGACAATAAGGATATTGCCTGATACATTGCTGAGAATCATAAATTTAAGTTATTATCGTTGACATAGTTTCTCCCAGTGCAATATGTGAAATTGATGAAAACATCAGAGAAAAAATTAAAGCTGGCTGCCACCAGGAACTATATCTGACAAGAAAACAATCTCAATTACAACAAACAGTGCATGGAGAAATGCTGAGAGAGAGAGAGAGAGAGAGAGGGCGGGAGATTAATGCTTTAGAAGTCCTCTGAGTCTAAGTATTCTAGTATAATCTCATGCAGAATATTTTTTGCCTCTGTAAAGTTCTCCACGATTTCTATGATTTTGACAGTGCTTTCAAACAATGTGACATTTTTCACCCACCTTAACTGGCGGAAATACTATCAGACAAATCACAAACAAAATCAGTAGCAAATCCCAGATGTAACTCATTAGTATAGGAAATCAATCTAAAATGTCAACCTGCGCCATGAACAACTATAAACTTTTTGGAGTCTGATTCCAACTGATCATCAAAGTCATCAACAACAGTTGGGATTTCCGAGGACCCAGGCCTTCTGCTCCAATCCATCCCATGACAAGGCCCCATAATCATCGCTTCCCTTAGCTGTGATGAAACTATATTAAGGTTTTCCTCATTTATTGTCTCCAACTCATTTTTACAGGTAACTGCAGCTCCCCCTGCATCCCAACAAGTAAATTTGCATTAACTAAATCAACATAATCGCGGAACTACTCAATAAACATTCGGAAAGACAATCAGACAATCAATATGCATCTTTCCTCTTGTATGAATTATCTATCACATAAAGCGCATAATCAAAAATGATGATTAGTGAAACACTACTGAGATGACTTTTCTTGTTCAAAAAGTACAGAATCTAAGAAATTACTCTCCGTTATCAATGGTAACAGCTTTGATTGAAAAAACAGTCTTCGAAAAAGACCTTCGTTATCCTTAATTCAGAGTATTCACCCCAAAACACGTCATTTCCAACACGTGCATTTGGAAGGTCGATATCATTACCCCAACTAAACTCAACTGAGTATTTAATGCTTGAAAGTGCTAACAAAAACATTAAATTCGAGAAGCAATGCGCATGAACTAGGGCTAAACAGATTAAAGAGTTCAGATTAACTTAAATTAATTTAATTAATCAAATTAAGCTAGCTAAATCGAGAAGATTATGTGAATTGTAAGCATACAGAGTGCTCACCAAGCTTGACGATACAATGAAGTGGCTTGGTGAGTGTGACAGCGGCGGAGGTGGTGGCGCTGAGTTCGTGCCGCTGATCCATAGGCTTTTCACACAGCTGCAGCGTCCTAAAAGAATTTTTTGGAGTATAAATTCTTAATTAACTTTGCAGTAGTTTTTGGAATATGTTTAGAATTAATTAGAAATGGAATTTGGGTTTGGATGTGATGTTTAATGAGTATATGAATTGATAGTTAAATTTATACTTTGAATAATCATAATTAAGATTTTTTTCTTTTTTTGCTCTCAAATACCTAAATATAAATCTATATCTATATCTATATTTATATCTATAACTATCTATATATATTATATATATATATGATTTAGATCAGGTGAGTCCACATATCTTAGGTGAGTATATTGGACCAAATCTGAGTCATTGATTTAATTTTTAAATGGTTAAGATTAATCAGCTTTTACTATTATTTAATATATAACTTAATTTAAAAAAAGGCTTATTAGTAATTTTATTTTAAATCAATTTTTGGGAGGGAATTTATTTTTGGTAGTGGGCTAAATTTTAGGGACCGGTTATGGACGTGTAAATCCAATTTCTTGCATATCTTTACAGTTTTGGTAACCGAAAAGCCATTTCATCCAATCCACCGTCTTCCACACTAAGTCTCGCAACTCCCGAATTGCCTTCCACCATTCAACCGTCTTTCACACAAGATTTCTTACGCTAATTTCAACCGTCCGTCCACCATATTTACCGCAAAAAAAGTAGCCCGTCTTCCACCGTCTTCCTTCGCGAAACAAAAATCACAAGGCCTAACCATACCCAAACTCAACCCTCCGCGAAAACACCATCTCTTCAAATCGAAAAATCACCAAATCTCCGGTCGAGAATCAAACTCCGGTGAGGGCAAAATCGACATTGTTGTTTTGTCGAAGAAGCCCATTGGAACCCTTAGTTTTATTTGAAGAACACAACAAATTGTGTGAATTTCTATTGCGACCCCAAGAATCGTGAAAGTTAGGGCAACTTTTTTCTCATTTTATTTTCGAATTTTTTTGCATTTTTTATGTAGTATTCTATTTTATTGGTGGATTTGATTTTAATATGCCTATATTTTGTCCCTGTAAATATGCTTAAGATTGTCACGAATTATGCTTATAATGGGGAATTGTGGAAATTAGTATTTTTCCTAGTTTGTCATCAATATGGGGAGACAGTTGACAAACAATAGCCAAAATTTGCCTATTGTTTGTCAATAACCATCTTTGTTTTTTACAAGTGTTGATTGTCTGCTTTAATGAGAAAATAATATCGCTTATGGTTAGGACATTTGCTGTGTGTTTTGGTTTAAATTGTCTTTATTATCTTGAAAAGTTGAAGTTTGGTAGAGTTGGTCTCATGGGATTTTTAAATACATTTTTGTTGCTGATAACTATGTATTTCCTACCTTTTTTTTCCAAGTCTGGTAGGTTTGAACGTTGGTGACTTGTAATGCTTATTTGTGTTTAGAATTATGCTTACTCACATTATATATAATGCTTACTTACTTATGTATTAAGCTTATTTGTGTTCAGAACTATGCTTACTCACATTCTATATAATGCTTACTTATCTTATATATTATGCTTAAGTCTGTTAGAGTTAGCTCTTATGGGATTTTTACATACATTTTTGTTGCTGATAACTCTGTATTCCCCACCTTTTTTTCCAAGTCTGGTAAGTTTGCATGTTGATAATGTGTATTGCTTTTTGGTGTTGACAATTATGCTTGCTCACATTTTATATCATGCTTACCTATATTATGTAGTATGCTTTAAATTTGTTACCAGTTTTTATGAGACAGCTGAATGACTATTTGCTACCTTATTTTTTTTAGTGTTTCTTTTGGAGATGGCTAAGGAGAGCAAGAAGAGTAAGGGTACATTGGATAAAGGGAGCAAGAAGAGGAAGGCGGCAAATATTGATGTTGCCGCAGAGCCGAGTAAGAAAAAGAAGGGAAAGGACAAAGGTAAAAAAGTGATGAGCGGAGCAGAGTGATGAAGAATCCAAATATCCCAGACTGTGTACGAGATCAACGTTAAGGAGGTACGCCAAAGTTATTAAGAAATTGAACCCTGCACAGACGGCTGCCATTAACGAGATTGGGTTCGGTGGACTGTTGAACATGAAGATTGTGGAAATCTAAGACACGCGATTAACTTATCGGCTGGTTAAAATTTTCAACGCAATTAGCCGTGAATGGTGATATCTAAGAGAAAAAAATTCACGTAGCCACCACGGATGTGGAACGGGTTCTTGAAATCCCAAATGGTAGTGTGAATATTGAACGAAAGAACAAAGCGGGGGGATGTGAACTTTATAAAGAATGGCTAGAGATTTTTAATAAGTTCTAACAACCACATCACGGCAAAACATGTAGCTACGGAGATGTTAAAATTTGAGGACGGAGGTGATCGGTTCAAGAGGCACTTTGTTGCCCTGGTGGATCGCTTGATTATCGGGAATAACCCTATTGGTTATGTTAACCCCTCATGATGGACAACCTGGAGAATGTCAGAATATTCGCAACCTTGGTGGTGCGAGTACACGATTAATACGTTGGTGACAAACCATGCACGTTGGGGAGAAGGAAGCAAAAAATGTTCAATGGGCCCATTTTGTTTTTATCGGTAAGTGTAAATTATTAATGTTTTACATTTTTTGTATCACTACATTGCATACTTTTCTAATTTTTGTTGTTTGTGTAGGTTTTTTTATTTGGATAGGGTTGTTTTCTATACTAGGGACGTGACTAGAACTCTCCCTAGTATTAGAGGTTGGACTTTTGAGATCATCCGGAAAATGGTACGCAAGGAGATGAAAGAAGGTGGGTTTGGGCAGGGTCATTTGGCGGAACCGCTCTGTACAACGGTTTTGAACGAATGGTCGTGCGGTGACATCGGGTCATTAGAAAGTCAGTCGGCGAAGGCTGGTACGTCGTCCGGGATTGAGAGCCACGAGGTAAAATTTTTAGTTCGGTTTGGTTGGTTGAATCCATTTTGATTAATGCTTGTGCTAGATAAAACATATGCTTATACATGTAGTTAATTTTGCTTATATTAGATAAATGATGGAGAATTTGATTGTTGTAATCCTTGCATTCATTTATAGTTAATAATGATTATTATGTTTCCCAAATGTGCTTATATATGTTGCTCAAATGCTTACAAAGGGTGTGGAAGATTTGTCACAAAATATAGGCAATATTAAAATTAAATCCACCAATAAAATAGAATACTACATAAAAATGCAAATGGACCAAACCGAGTCATTGATTTAATTTTTAAATGGTTAAGATTAATCGGCTTTTACTATTATTTAATATATAACTTAATTTAAAAAGGGCTTATTAGTAATTTTATTTTAAATCAATTTTTGGTAGTGGGCTAAATTTTAGGGACCGGTTATGGACGTGTAAATCCAATTTCTTGCATATCTTTACAGTTTTGGTAACTGAAAAGCCATTTCATCCAATCCACCGTCTTCCACACTAAGTCTCTGCAACTCCCGACCCGTCTTCCACCATTCAACCGTCTTTCACACAAGATTTCTTACGCTAATTTCAACCGTCGTCCACCATATTTACCTGCAAAAAAGTAGCCCGTCTTCCACCGTCTTCCTTCGCGAAACAAAAATCACAAGGCCTAACCATACCCAAACTCAACCCTCCGCGAAAACACCATCTCTTCGAAAAATCACCAAATCTCCGTCGAGAATCAAACTCCGGTGAGGGCAAAATCGACATTGTTGTTTTGTCGGAAGAAGCCCATTGGAACCCTTAGTTTTATTTGAAGAACACAACAAATTGTGTGAATTTCTATTGCGACCCAAGAATCACAGTGTGTAGGTTAGGGCAACTTTTTTCTCATTTTATTTTCGAATTTTTTTGCATTTTTTATGTAGTATTCTATTTTATTGGTGGATTTGATTTTAATATTGCCTATATTTTGTCCCCGTAAATATGCTTAAGATTGTCACTTAATTATGCTTATAATGGGAATTGTGGAAATTAGTATTTTTCCTAGTTTGTCATCATCAATATGGGAGATAGTTGACAAACAATAGCCAAAATTTGCCTATTGTTTGTCAATAACCATCTTTGTTTTTTACAAGTGTTGATTGTGCGCTTTAATGAGAAAATAATATCGCTTATGGTTAGGACATTTGTTTGTGTTTTGGTTTAAATTGTCTTTATTATCTTGAAAAGTTGAAGTTTGGTAGAGTTGGTCTCATGGGATTTTTAAATACATTTTTGTTCTTGATAACTATGTATTTCCTACCTTTTTTTCCAAGTCCGGTAGGTTTGAACGTTGGTGACTTGTAATGCTTATTTGTGTTTAGAATTATGCTTACTCACATTATATATAATGCTTACTTACTTATGTATTAAGCTTATTTGTGTTCGTAACTATGCTTACTCACATTCTATATAATGCTTACTTATCTTATATATTATGCTTAAGTCTGTTAGAGTTAGCTCTTATGGGATTTTTACATACATTTTTGTTCCGATAACTCGTATTCCCCACCTTTTTTCCAAGTCCAGTAAGTTTGCATGTTGATAATGTGTATTGCTTTTTGGTGTTGACAATTATGCTTGCTCACATTTTATATCATGCTTACCTATATTATGTAGTATGCTTTAAATTTGTTACCGTTTTTATGAGACAATTTGAATGACTATTTGCTACCTTATTTTTTTAGTGTTTCTTTTGGAGATGGCTAAGGAGAGCAAGAAGAGTAAGGGTACATTGGATAAAGGGAGCAAGAAGAGGAAGGCGGCAAATATTGATGTTGCTGCAGAGCCGAGTAAGAAAAAGAAGGGAAAGGACAAAGGTAAAAAGTGATAGACGGTAGCAGAGTGATGAAGAATCCAAATATCCCGCATCGTACGAGATCAACGTTAAGGAGGTACGCCAAAGTTATTAAGAAATTGAACCCTGCACAGACTGCTGCCATTAACGAGATTGGGTTCGGTGGAGTGTTGAACATGAAGATTGTGGAAATACCGGCACAGTTAACTTACTGGCTGGTTAAAATTTTCAACGCAATTAGCTGTGAACTGGTGATATCTAAGCAGAAAAAAATTCACGTAGCCACCACGGATGTGGAACGGGTTCTTGAAATCCCAAATGGTAGTGTGAATATTGAACGAAAGAACAAAGCGGGGGGATGTGAACTTTATAAAGAATGGCTAGAGATTTTTAATAAGCCTAACAACCACATCACGGCAAAACATGTAGCTACGGAGATGTTAAAATTTGAGGACGGAGGTGACTGGTTCAAGAGGCACTTTGTTGCCCTGGTGGACTGCTTGATTATCGGGAATAACCCTATTGGTTATGTTAACCCCCTCATGATGGACAACCTGGAGAATGTCCAGAATATTCGCAACCTTGGCTGGTGCGAGTACACGATTAATACGCTGGTGACAAACCATGCACGTTGGGGAGAAGGGAAGCAAAAAATGTTCAATGGGCCCATTTTGTTTTTATCGGTAAGCGGTAAATTATTAATGTTTTACATTTTTTGTATCACTACATTGCATACTTTTCTAATTTTTGTTGTTTGTGTAGGTTTTTTTATTTGGATAGGGTTGTTTTCTATACTAGGGACGTGACTAGAACTCTCCCTAGTATTAGAGGTTGGACTTTTGAGATCATCCGGAAAATGGTACGCAAGGAGATGAAAGAAGGTGGGTTTGGGCAGGGTCATTTGGCGGAACCGCTCTGTACAACGGTTTTGAACGAATGGTCAGGGGCAGCTGACATTGGGCTGTTAGAAAGTCAGTCGGCGAAGGCTGGTACGTCGTCCGGGATTGAGAGCCACGAGGTAAAATTTTTAGTTCGGTTTGGTTGGTTGAATCCATTTTGATTAATGCTTGTGCTAGATAAAACATATGCTTATACATGTAGTTAATTTTGCTTATATTAGATAAATGATGGAGAATTTGATTGTTGTAATCCTTGCATTCATTTATAGTTAATAATGCTTATTATGTTTCCCAAATGTGCTTATATATGTTGCTCAAATGCTTACAAAGGGTGTGGAAGATTTGTCACAAAATATAGGCAATATTAAAATTAAATCCACCAATAAAATAGAATACTACATAAAAAATGCAAATGGACCAAATCTGAGTCATTGATTTAATTTTTAAATGGTTAAGATTAATCAGCTTTTACTATTATTTAATATATAACTTAATTTAAAAAAGGGCTTATTAGTAATTTTATTTTAAATCAATTTTTGGTAGTGGGCTAAATTTTAGGGACCGGTTATGGACGTGTAAATCGATTTCTTGCATATCTTTCGATTTTGGTAATCGAAAAGCCATTTCATCCAATCCACCGTCTTCCACACTAAGTCTCTGCAACTCCCGACCCGTCTTCCACCATTCAACCGTCTTTCACACAAGATTTCTTACGCTAATTTCAACCGTCGTCCACCATATTTACCTGCAAAAAAGTAGCCCGTCTTCCACCGTCTTCCTTCGCGAAACAAAAATCACAAGGCCTAACCATACCCAAACTCAACCCTCCGCGAAAACACCATCTCTTCAGTCGAAAAATCACCAAATCTCCAGTCGAGAATCAAACTCCGGTGAGGGCAAAATCAGACATTGTTGTTTTGTCCAGAAGAAGCCCATTGGAACCCTTAGTTTTCGCTGAAGAACACAACAAATTGTGTGAATTTCTATTGCGACCCCGCAACTGTGTAGGTTAGGGCAACTTTTTTTCTCATTTTATTTTCGAATTTTTTTGCATTTTTTATGTAGTATTCTATTTTATTGGTGGATTTGATTTTAATATTGCCTATATTTTGTCCCCTCAGTAAATATGCTTAAGATTGTCACTTAATTATGCTTATAATGGGGAATTGTGGAAATTAGTATTTTTCCTAGTTTGTCATCAATATGGGAGATAGGTTGACAAACAATAGCCAAAATTTGCCTATTGTTTGTCAATAACCATCTTTGTTTTTTACAAGTGTTGATTGTCTGCTTTAATGAGAAAATAATATCGCTTATGGTTAGGACATTTGCTGTGTGTTTTGGTTTAAATTGTCTTTATTATCTTGAAAAGTTGAAGTTTGGTAGAGTTGGTCTCATGGGATTTTTAAATACATTTTTGTTGCTGATAACTATGTATTTCCTACCTTTTTTTTCCAAGTCTGGTAGGTTTGAACGTTGGTGACTTGTAATGCTTATTTGTGTTTAGAATTATGCTTACTCACATTATATATAATGCTTACTTACTTATGTATTAAGCTTATTTGTGTTCAGAACTATGCTTACTCACATTCTATATAATGCTTACTTATCTTATATATTATGCTTAAGTCTGTTAGAGTTAGCTCTTATGGGATTTTTACATACATTTTTGTTCTTTGATAACTCGTATTCCCACCTTTTTTCCAAGTCCGGTAAGTTTGCATGTTGATAATGTGTATTGCTTTTTGGTGTTGACAATTATGCTTGCTCACATTTTATATCATGCTTACCTATATTATGTAGTATGCTTTAAATTTGTTACCGAGTTTTTATGAGCAATTTGAATGACTATTTGCTACCTTATTTTTTTTTTAGTGTTTCTTTTGGAGATGGCTAAGGAGAGCAAGAAGAGTAAGGGTACATTGGATAAAGGGAGCAAGAAGAGAAAGCGGCAAATATTGATGTTGTCGCAGAGCCGAGTAAGAAAAAAAAGGGAAAGGACAAAGGTAAAAAAGTGATAGACGGTAGCAGAGTGATGAAGAATCCAAATATCCAGGCATCGTGTACGAGATCAACGTTAAGGAGGTACGCCAAAGTTATTAAGAAATTGAACCCTGCTGGGGCGGGCGCCGCCATTAACGAGATTGGGTTCGGTGGATCATTGAACATGAAGATTGTGGAAATACCTTTACGCTTAACTTCATGGCTGGTTAAAATTTTCAACGCAATTAGCTGTGAACTGGTGATATCTAAGCAGAAAAAAATTCACGTAGCCACCACGGATGTGGAACGGGTTCTTGAAATCCCAAATGGTAGTGTGAATATTGAACGAAAGAACAAAGCGGGGGGATGTGAACTTTATAAAGAATGGCTAGAGATTTTTAATAAGCCTAACAACCACATCACGGCAAAACATGTAGCTACGGAGATGTTAAAATTTGAGGACGGAGGTGACTGGTTCAAGAGGCACTTTGTTGCCCTGGTGGACTGCTTGATTATCGGGAATAACCCTATTGGTTATGTTAACCCCCTCATGATGGACAACCTGGAGAATGTCCAGAATATTCGCAACCTTGGGCTGGTGCGAGTACACGATTACACGTTGGTGACAAACCATGCACGTTGGGGAGAAAGGAAGCAAAAAATGTTCAATGGGCCCATTTTGTTTTTATCGGTAAGCGGTAAATTATTAATGTTTTACATTTTTTGTATCACTACATTGCATACTTTTCTAATTTTTGTTGTTTGTGTAGGTTTTTTTATTTGGATAGGGTTGTTTTCTATACTAGGGACGTGACTAGAACTCTCCCTAGTATTAGAGGTTGGACTTTTGAGATCATCCAGGAAAATGGTACGCAAGGAGATGAAAGAAGGTGGGTTTGGGCAGGGTCATTTGGCGGAACCGCTCATACAACGGTTTTGACAGATGGTCAAGGCGGTGACATTGACACATTAGAAAGTCACGGCGAAGGCGGTACGTCGTCCGGGATTGAGAGCCACGAGGTAAAATTTTTAGTTCGGTTTGGTTGGTTGAATCCATTTTGATTAATGCTTGTGCTAGATAAAACATATGCTTATACATGTAGTTAATTTTGCTTATATTAGATAAATGATGGAGAATTTGATTGTTGTAATCCTTGCATTCATTTATAGTTAATAATGATTATTATGTTTCCCAAATGTGCTTATATATGTTGCTCAAATGCTTACAAAGGGTGTGGAAGATTTGTCACAAAATATAGGCAATATTAAAATTAAATCCACCAATAAAATAGAATACTACATAAAAAATGCAAATGGACCAAATCTGAGTCATTGATTTAATTTTTAAATGGTTAAGATTAATCAGCTTTTACTATTATTTAATATATAACTTAATTTAAAAAAGGGCTTATTAGTAATTTTATTTTAAATCAATTTTTGGTAGTGGGCTAAATTTTAGGGACCGGTTATGGACGTGTAAATCCAATTTCTTGCATATCTTTACAGTTTTGGTAACTGAAAAGCCATTTCATCCAATCCACCGTCTTCCACACTAAGTCTCTGCAACTCCCGACCCGTCTTCCACCATTCAACCGTCTTTCACACAAGATTTCTTACGCTAATTTCAACCGTCGTCCACCATATTTACCTGCAAAAAAGTAGCCCGTCTTCCACCGTCTTCCTTCGCGAAACAAAAATCACAAGGCCTAACCATACCCAAACTCAACCCTCCGCGAAAACACCATCTCTTCAGTCGAAAAATCACCAAATCTCCAGTCGAGAATCAAACTCCGGTGAGGGCAAAATCAGACATTGTTGTTTTGTCCAGAAGAAGCCCATTGGAACCCTTAGTTTTCGCTGAAGAACACAACAAATTGTGTGAATTTCTATTGCGACCCCGCAACTGTGTAGGTTAGGGCAACTTTTTTTCTCATTTTATTTTCGAATTTTTTTGCATTTTTTATGTAGTATTCTATTTTATTGGTGGATTTGATTTTAATATTGCCTATATTTTGTCCCTGTAAATATGCTTAAGATTGTCACGAATTATGCTTATAATGGGGAATTGTGGAAATTAGTATTTTTCCTAGTTTGTCATCAATATGGGGAGACAGTTGACAAACAATAGCCAAAATTTGCCTATTGTTTGTCAATAACCATCTTTGTTTTTTACAAGTGTTGATTGTCTGCTTTAATGAGAAAATAATATCGCTTATGGTTAGGACATTTGCTGTGTGTTTTGGTTTAAATTGTCTTTATTATCTTGAAAAGTTGAAGTTTGGTAGAGTTGGTCTCATGGGATTTTTAAATACATTTTTGTTGCTGATAACTATGTATTTCCTACCTTTTTTCCAAGTCGGTAGGTTTGAACGTTGGTGACTTGTAATGCTTATTTGTGTTTAGAATTATGCTTACTCACATTATATATAATGCTTACTTACTTATGTATTAAGCTTATTTGTGTTCGTAACTATGCTTACTCACATTCTATATAATGCTTACTTATCTTATATATTATGCTTAAGTCTGTTAGAGTTAGCTCTTATGGGATTTTTACATACATTTTTGTTCTTTGATAACTCTGTATTCCCACTTTTTTTCCAAGTCGGTAAGTTTGCATGTTGATAATGTGTATTGCTTTTTGGTGTTGACAATTATGCTTGCTCACATTTTATATCATGCTTACCTATATTATGTAGTATGCTTTAAATTTGTTACCAGTTTTTATGAGACAGCTGAATGACTATTTGCTACCTTATTTTTTTTAGTGTTTCTTTTGGAGATGGCTAAGGAGAGCAAGAAGAGTAAGGGTACATTGGATAAAGGGAGCAAGAAGAGGAAGGCGGCAAATATTGATGTTGCTGCAGAGCCGAGTAAGAAAAAGAAGGGAAAGGACAAAGGTAAAAAAGTGATAGACGGTAGCCAGAGTGATGAAGAATCCAAATATCCCAGACTGTGTACGAGATCAACGTTAAGGAGGTACGCCAAAGTTATTAAGAAATTGAACCCTGCACAGACGGCTGCCATTAACGAGATTGGGTTCGGTGGACTGTTGAACATGAAGATTGTGGAAATACCGGCACAGTTAACTTACTGGCTGGTTAAAATTTTCAACGCAATTAGCTGTGAACTGGTGATATCTAAGCAGAAAAAAATTCACGTAGCCACCACGGATGTGGAACGGGTTCTTGAAATCCCAAATGGTAGTGTGAATATTGAACGAAAGAACAAAGCGGGGGGATGTGAACTTTATAAAGAATGGCTAGAGATTTTTAATAAGCCTAACAACCACATCACGGCAAAACATGTAGCTACAGAGATGTTAAAATTTGAGGACGGAGGTGACTGGTTCAAGAGGCACTTTGTTGCCCTGGTGGACTGCTTGATTATTGGGAATAACCCTATTGGTTATGTTAACCCCCTCATGATGGACAACCTGGAGAATGTCGAATATTCGCAACCTTGGTGGTGCGAGTACACACGATTAATACGCTGGTGACAAACCATGCACGTTGGGGAGAAGGAAGCAAAAAATGTTCAATGGGCCCTTTTGTTTTTATGTAAGCGGTAAATTATTAATGTTTTACATTTTTGTATCACTACATTGCATACTTTTCTAATTTTTGTTGTTTGTGTAGGTTTTTTTATTTGGATAGGGTTGTTTTCTATACTAGGGACGTGACTAGAACTCTCCCTAGTATTAGAGGTTGGACTTTTGAGATCATCCGGAAAATGGTACGCAAGGAGATGAAAGAAGGTGGGTTTGGGCAGGGTCATTTGGCGGAACCGCTCTGTACAACGGTTTTGAACGAATGGTCAGGGGCAGCTGACATTGGGCTGTTAGAAAGTCAGTCGGCGAAGGCTGGCACGTCGTCCGGGATTGAGAGCCACGAGGTAAAATTTTTAGTTCGGTTTGGTTGGTTGAATCCATTTTGATTAATGCTTGTGGTAGATAAAACATATGCTTATACATGTAGTTAATTTTGCTTATATTAGATAAATGATGGAGAATTTGATTGTTGTAATCCTTGCATTCATTTATAGTTAATAATGCTTATTATGTTTCCCAAATGTGCTTATATATGTTGCTCAAATTCTTACAAATTGTTATTGTATTTTTTTGGTTCCCTCGATTTTTTTTTTGCATTTTTTATGTAGTATTCTATTTTAATATTGCCTATATATATACACTACATCATTTTCTATATATAAAAAAAAAATAATTCACTTAAAAATCACACCTTTAAAAGTTTATAAAGATTCAAGCACAAAAATAATACTTATTACAAAATCCAGGTATACAATATCTTATTCTTTTTGCAAAATGACGAATACGAGAAAACGTTGTAACAAGAATCACGAATGAAAAGTATCGTATACACATATGAAATTTTAATAAAACAAATTAATTTGACACATGTGTCAAACTTTGGTATGTTTTAAGTTACAAATTAGTGTTGGCAATAATATAGTATAAATAATAATATTTATATATCAAATTAAATATATTAAACTATACACAATACTAAACTATAGTGAAGTGACCACATTTAAAGTCCGATTATGACAAAACTTTGGGCCTAAAGAGGCACATAAGGATAGATAAGAGATTATTTACAACTTGAAATCTTAATCTTTTGCAAGTATAATTTCTTATTTGATCAAAATAATAAAAAAATTAAATAAAGATTAAAAGTACTATATATCTTTTTTTTTCTTCAATATAAAAATGAACTGGTAATTGTATTTTTTTACAATAAATAGTGTTATTTAGAAAATAAATGATTCAGATTAATTTTACAGTTTGTGGTCGCTTCAAAAATAAAACTAATATAGATTAATTTTAGCATATTAAGAGTAATTATAGTTTGTATAACTATATGCTTAAAAAAATTACAAATATATTAATTTTATAATACACGTAAAGAGTCAAATTCAATTGCAAGTACCATCGCTAATATCATTCTATATATTTCTAAAACTAATTGAGTTAGTGTTTATTTTAAGTAACATAAGTATTTTAAAGTAATTTTTCAAGTATAAAAGTTTAGTAGTATTATATTTATCTATTGAAGTTTCACTCAATATGAATTTTGATAACTGATTTTTTTAAGACTATCTTTGGTTTTATTATTTATTAAGTGGATATATTTTATATGTAATTAGATATAGTTTCAAATTTTGGATTTCAAGTTATCACTTTCTTCTAGTTTTATTTAAAACATGACTCTTGATGGCAATAATTTTTTTTTGTATGAAAGATGACAATAATGTTTTAGTTTTTATATTTATTGGATTAAGGTGTATTATTTTAAAGACGACACTCAAATTAAATAGATTTTAATAAGTTAAAAATTAAATGTTCTGATAAAAATATTCACTTTGGAAGTAGAATTAAGATTTTATATGAAAAGAGTTTTTCTTTTTATCGATATATTTTATTTTTAATATTTTTCTTGAGTTACATTTTGTTAACCAAATTAGTTAGAGAGAATAAAAGAAACACACAATCATTTATACATGGTAATATTAGTCTTTAATTTATATATATTTTTTTATAAATAACATTTACAACTAAAATCATGAGGTTATGGCAGATTTATTGTTAAGTAAATAATTTATACCAATTTTAAATTTTTGATTGATGTGATAATGATATATTAATATTTAGCTCATGATGAATTACCGAATAATCATGCATAATGCATCTAATATGTTAAAAGACTTCTGGATTTAATTAACAAAAAGACGTTCATATATAGCCATTAAAGCATAACAAAAGATTGATTAATATGATTGTAAGCTAATATATGAACTTATTTTATTGTTATATTAATTTTACATTTTTTGTTGACTCGAGTTCTTTAAAAGATTTACTTAATCATTCATATCGATTTACACTTATGAAAACAAAATATGTGTTAAAATACATTGAATTTTTTTAATAGTTTGATTATTTAGTTATTATATATTTATTAATGGTAAACTACATTAAGCTATTTTAATATTTATCAATAAAAATATTTAATAAAATCATAGGGTATCACGTACGACCCACGTGTTTCTTACTAGTAGGGATAAAAACACTAGTATCAACTACTTTTTTTTTAATCAAATGCGATAGATTTTATATCATCAACTCAACCAAATGGCACCCGAACACACTTGCCCAACAAAAAACTACCTGGGAATATTCCTCCCTGGTAGAACACCACCAATCAAGGGGCACAAATCAATCAACAAAACAAATCAGGGACTAGAGTTTAATTACAAGTAAAATCCCCACCCAAAACAAAACAAAGAGCCATCAAACTGCAGAGCAGAAACAGTCGATCTGCTCACAACAGCATGCCAAAAAAAGCAGGAGAGTAACTTATCTCACTGAGTACTTACTCCTTAGATAAATTCTTATCCCTCCTCAAGGATGATTCAAATTCCATCCACTCCCCTTGAGCAAGAGCCACCATTTCAGCTTCTGAAGTTCTTTGATTCAGAAACATCCACGCATTCATTGTCTTCCAGAGCCACCATACAGGTAAGTAGACAAGTTGATTCTGTCAATAAAAACTGGATCCCATGGAAGACAACACATTGACTGTCACCATTCCTTAAAAGTGATATTTTCATGATAGACCCCATCCCAACTGACAGGGGCTATCTTACACACCCTCTTAGCTCTTTCGCATTGAAAGAACAAATGGTCCATCGTCCCCACAGCATCACCACACCAGCCATATGTAGTGTCCATTTCCATGCTTTTTATTTCAAATTACTCATCATAGGAAGAACATTATGGATTCCTTTCTAAAGAAAATGTTTAATCTTGGCTTTGATCTTGAAATTCCACACCTTTTCTCCATAGGGTACTGCGGTTCTCCCTAGCCATACTCCCTTCTTCAGCATCCAAGCCATGTAGCTTGTTTGAGCACAGGGTTGTGTATGCAGACTTGACTGTGTAAATCTTATTAGGTGTGAGCTGCCAAATCAGACGATCTCTCTCTTGCTGCCAACAGATATGAGTCTCAACAATGGCATTGATCTACTGCTCTTCAAATAGCTGATTCAACAACTCCACATTCCACTCTCTCCCATTATTCTGGAGTAGTTCCCTCACCCATTGATAGGCGTGAGTTTTGCATGTATTTTGAGGCGTATTTCGAGCTATAATGATGAGTAAACATGCATATACTCGCGTTAAATGTTACATATTCACTCATTGTGGAAAATATATTACACTTTGCTTATTTTGTAGGAATTTCATGATATTTGAAGCTAATTGAATACGAATACGAGGAAAGCAAAGTGGAAACACGGAGAATTGAGTGGATATACGAAAAGTGAAGCCTAAAAGAGCGAAAGTTGAGCGTATACGGAAAAAAGACGGGGCACACGGGTTGGGCGTGCCTCAAGACACCACCCGTGCACCCTCGTATAAGGATTATTGAGCCGCAAGATGGGGCACGGTAGCCCATGCATGGGCGCACCACCCGTGCGTCCCTCTACAGAGGATCGGATTATTTCACCCAGTGGCGCACGGGTAGGTCGTGCTCCGGCGCACCACCCGTGCGCCCTGGAGAGAGTTGGGGTATTCCAAGAGGTGGCGCACGGTAACCCGTGCGTGGGCACACCACCCGTCAAGGCTCCTGACCGAATCCCATAACTGGAGCATTAAGCCCTAAACTTGATGGTGGGTATAAAAAGGCTTTTGGGGGCGCACACAAGGACATTCGGCATTTTTGGGATCTACAACACAAGACAAGAGTCAACTCTTGGAAGGAGACATCAAGGAGACAATCGGGTTGCATCGGAGCTTGAAGAACGGAGATATATCGAGAAATTGTTGACGTTCCTAAGTTTTTCTTGCGTCTCTTTTAGTTTCAATCTTTCATTTTCATTTGTAATGACTTTGAACACTTTGTTTATAAGTTGTTTAATCATGTGTAGCTAAACTCTTGAGATTTCCGGGTTTTGGAAGTAGATTAATGACCTCTTGTTAGATGTTTTAATCTTAGTTGAAGTTATTATCTTGAAGCCTATTTGAGTATTTTGAGCTTATTCTTGTTTTATCACTTGATCAATGATTTAACTTGTTTGATTTATTGATTCATAATTCGAGAGATGAGTTTCAATATTAGATCTTGAATACTCGACACAAATATTTGCATGAATCGAGAGGTTTGTAAATATTTGTGAGGATATTTGATCTTTTGTGCTTTCGGGAGTTGAATGCTTTATGTTGAGTAGAGATGCTAGCATAAGTATTTCAATCTACATTTTATATGCATCTCGAGAGGGAGGATAAAATAGCTTTGTGATCGTCTTATAGGAATAGTGATAATAACGTGGCTTGATTAAACCGGACAACAAGAGGATTATTAATCGAAACCTTAACTCGGAAATCCATTACATCATCTTGATACTTCTTTCATTTGTGTTATCTTATTCTTGTGTTTTAGTGATTTAAATTGTCTTAATCTCAAAACAACAATCATCAAATTTCGATCGTCTAAATAAAAATAAGACTATCTTGGTTAAATACTTAGCATATTAATTTATTAGTCTCCGTGGATACGACCTTGCTACCCTATTCGATAACGTACACCGTACACTTGCGGTGAAGCTAAAAATATAGGCGAACACCCATGTAAATCCCACTTGAGCCTCTCTATCACCACAAGAAGTAGGGGAATGGTGATTTAAAATCCAATGATGGTTCCAGATTCAAATGGAACCACCATCAACAATCTGGTATCTCAACCCAAAATCAAGCACATACTTGGATTTCATGAGACTTTTCCACATCCATGAGTCAGAGGGTTTAATGATAGTTCTAAGCAACCCCCCTTGAGGAAAATACCGAGCCCGGAAAAAATTGGCAACCAGAGAATTTGGCTTTATAAGAATCCTCCAAATCTATTTTGCAAGTAAAGCATCATTAAATAATCCAATATCTTGAAATCCCATGCCCTCTTCATCCTTAGGCCAAATCATTTTTTTCCACCCAACCCAATGCATTTTAGCACCACCATCAGTCATGTTTCCCCACCAAAATTTAGAGATCACCTTATACAAATCATTATAAATCCCACAGGGTAATTTATAGCAAGACATGACAAAATTAGGGAGGACACAAATAACAGACTTGATCAACACCTCTTTCCCAGCAAGACTGGGAAAATTAGCTTTCCAATTCTTAACTCTCTTATTGGCCACCTCCACAACACACTTAAACACCTCTTTCTTAGCTCTCCCAATAGTCAGAGGCAACCCCAAATGTTTGATCTTCCTGTGCTCTTGTATTCCACTCAGGGTGTGACAAATATCCCTTTTTAACTCCATAGCAGTGTTAACACTGAAGAAAACTGATGATTTCTCAAAGTTTATCTTTTGGCCTGAGGCAACACAATATCTATCCAGCAGAGATGAGAAATTCTGAGCCTGGACACAGTTAGCCTCACAGAAAAGAAGTGCATCATCAGCAAAAAATAGATGATTAATAACAGGAGCAAGTTTAGAGATTTTCAGCCCAAAAATCTGGTTTTTTTCTTAGCTTGCACAATGAGGTTAGAAAAGGCTTCTGAAATAATGAGAAACAAATAGGGAGATATTGGATTTCCTTGTCTGATACCTCGAGTTGGACAAACATATCCCCCCACCTCACCATTCACCAAAAAGGAAAATGAAGATGAACTAATACAAGCAAGAATCCAATTCACAAACAGGGAAGGAAATCCCATTTTCTTCATCACATTCACTAAAAACTGCCACTCAACCCGATCGTAGGCCTTAGCCATATCAAGTTTGCCATGAATTGTTTTGCACTCCTCCTATTACCATTCAAATGGTGGAAACATTCATGGGCTATAATGATGTTATCCAAAATCTGCCTTCCCGGGACAAAAGCGGTTTGAAATTCACTGATACAGCTAATGAGACAGGATTTAATTCTATTGGCCAAAATCTTTGAAATGATTTTATAAACAGTGTTGCAAAGACTGATTGACCTGAACTAGGCTATAGAGGAAGGGTTTTTGACTTTGGGGATTAAACAAATAAGAGTAAAGTTCATGCTCTTAAGCAGTTTAGGAGACACAAAAATATTTTTAACAGTTTTACACACATCAAGATGAACAACATGCCAATAGAATTGAAAGAAAAAGGGATTCATACCATCAGGCCCGAGGGTCTTCTGAGGGCTAAGGAGAAAAAGAGCCTCTCTGATCTCCTGATCCTCAACAGGTCTAGAAAGCCTTTGACTCTGTGCATTTGAGATAGAGCATGGGATTCCATGTAGCAATGAAAAATATGAGGCCTCCCCATCTGATCCTTATAGAAGCATTCAGTTTCCTTCACAATTTCCTCTTTTGACTCACACACCTCGCCCCTTCTAGAAATAAGTCTTTCAATGCAATTCACTTTCTGTCTTTGAACCACACAAGCATGAAAGAATTTTGTGTTTCTATCCCCGTCATTCAACCATTGATTTCTAGATTTTTGTTTCCAAAACATCTCCTCACTGGCATAGGCCTGATTCAGGACACCTTTCAGCTCAATTCTTCCAACTTTTTAGAAGTTTCTTCAATTACTTTAGCAACATTCGATTTTCCATCTCTATTCCAAGCCAACAACTTAAGTCTGCAGTTTCTAATTTTCCCATGGATTTGAAACATTGGGGTACCCTCAACTCTGGTTTCCCAAGCCTCTATGACCACCTTCTCGACCCCTTCATTCACCACCCATCTCCTATCAAATACAAATCTCTTCTTATATCTTTTTTTCCACGGTTCAGATTCCAGTACGAGCATGAGATGGTCAGATGAATGCCTGAAAGTACCCTGGAGCATCCAACCAGATGATCCAAAAGCTCTATCCAATCTTTCTTCCACAAATCCATTACCCTCCCTCAAATTGGACCAGGTAAATTCATATCCACTGAAAGGTATTTCCCCCATTCCCATGTTCCCCACAAACTCTCTAAACATAGAATAGCTAGCTTCATGCCTCACTCTTCCCCCTCTCTTTTCATGACCACCTAAAATATCATTAAAATCCCCAATGATGACCCATAAATCCCCCCTTAGATTCTTATTCCATAGATATTCCAGCTGATCCCTTATAGAACCGTAGTCCACACTTGCATACAAAAATATGGCCCACCCTTTTTCACTAGATCCCTCCAGCTCAAATTTAGCTTCAATGCAAAATAATTTGCTAATAATCTGTTTTATGATCACACTCTCTTTCCAACACAACAAAAGGCCTCCACTTAAACCAACAGGATCTACACTCACCCATATATCATTTCTTCTAATATTCTTACACATTGTATTTAATTTTTTTTCCTTTTTTTTTACTAAAAATCATAAAATTCGGGAGATGGTGTCTAACACTCTCCTTGATTTGGGAAACTGTAGAGGGTCCTCTCAAACCTCTATAATTCCACACCATAGCTCTCATTGAGGGGGTTGGGACCAATCTAGGCTGGCTTCATCCACCATTAAATCATCAGTGTTCTCATCTTCTGCTCTTTTCTGTCTCTTACTTTCCAGGTTATACTCAACCATCCCTATCTCCTTGTAGAATTCATCGAGCAATGTTCTGTCTCTCTTGTTTCCAACCTTGAAATTTTCCTTTCCATCCTGAGAGTTAGTACCTCTGTTAGGTTTCAAGACAACTCACCCCTTTCCTTTAACCCCAACTCTCCTCTCCCCCTGCAGACACCCTTTATTTATCATCCCACATGTAAGGTTTGTAATCTCTCCCAGATGTGGCCCCCTGTTGGTCCTTTCGACTTCCTCTGACTTTTTCTTACACTGTTCTTCATTCGTTATGGCCTGATGGCCATCTATCCTCTTACTATTGTCCTCTACTGTTGTTCTCTTACTTTCCCTAGCATCGCCCTTCTCTCCCACCATCTGAGTTACCTTTTTAGAACTCAGCAATGAGTCTTTACCCTCCAAGATATGAACATTACCAAACAAGCATGCTTTATTTTCCACCAAGTTAGAGCTTGTTTCCCCCACATGTTTCGGGAGGAGTAAAGTTTCTTTCCTTTCAATATTAATAGCAGTCCTTCTCGGTCCAAACAATCCATCTTCTGCCTTAAGCCAATCCCCAAATTGGCCCTCATTGAGCCTATTGTTCTTTAAGTCCTCCTTTCTCATCTGGCATCCTCTCTCCATATGGCCTACAAAGCCACAATAGTAGCAAACACCAATCAAGTTTTCGTACTTAAAATCGACCCACAATTTATTATTTCCCAGCTGTATATTTGAACCCCTTAGAAGAAGCTTATTTAAGTTGACAGGGACAAGGATCTTTATGAACCTGACTTTAATATTACCAAATTTCGGAATCATCAAGTCTCTGATTTCATCTAACATCTTCCCTATTTTAGGCCACATCTCGGTAGAGATCCAATGATTTGGAAGGTTCCAAATTTGTACCAAATGGTTGACAGAGGCGAACTTAGAGTCTTTCAACTCAATAGATTCTTCCCACTCCTTAAGCAAAATGTACTGATTGTCAAATGTCCATACTCTATTGTTCATCTCCTTGAGTTTATCATCCTCAGATTGGAATACAAACTGGAACATATTAAATCCAACCTCTCGAACCACAAATATTTTTTTCGTAGTCCAGATCCCCATGAGTGTGTTCTTAAGGCCAACAAAGTTAGCACGTTTAGGCTCATGGATCTTGTTGAACAAACTCAGTTTGCTCTCATTCACCCCTTTAACCACATCATTTTCCTCTAACACCACGCCCAGACGTTCTTCATCTCTCAAAGAGAACTTCTTCATGTTTTCTACCACCTCATTATCCGTTGCAACACACCTCACATTCAATCTCAGCACACAATCTCAGCTCTAAACCTACAAAAACCAAAGAGAAAATCAAAGGAGCAAAATGAAAGAACAGAGAAAAGGTAAACACCAAAACACACCCACACAAACGAAAACGGAAGAAGCACATACAGTCTCAACGGCGGAACCCTAGCACTTCAATAGAACAGGATTCTAGAAAACGAAACTCTGGCGGGAACGCACACTCTCCAAGAGAGAAAAAAACCAAACTCTCCAGAGAGAGACTTGTTATCCTTCTTCTTTTTTCTTCTTTTATATTTTATCATTAAAAGCTCTCTTTAGGAAAATCTTGTTTGAATCCCTATCATACATTTGACAATTTAATTTAAAATCATTTATTTTATTTTATGATAATTTATAGGGCATTTATCAATCTAAACTATATTATTTCCGAATTTCTCAAAACAAGGATGAACCTCGGATCTCCACTAGAGCTGACAAAATACAGCCCAACCCGTGGGCTGGCTTGACCGGCCTGATGTTTGGGTTGGGCTGGGCCATTATTTTCTTGGCCCAAAAAAAGTCGGGTTTATTTAGCTTGGCCCGATAGAGTCATAGGTCGGGGTCAGCCCACCCCCATAGTTTCTTGTGTGCAAAATGCATATATGGAATGGGCCATGAGTTTTCACGGCCCAAATCAAATTTACCTGATCCCAATTTTTTCAAAAGCCTGATGGGCTAGTGTCAGGTCGGTCCATTGTTAGTTTTACCATTTTCCGTTCCTAGTATTTTGTGGATGAGGTGAATAGTTGGATTACTCAAATTCAAGAATTAGAGTGAAAAAAAAAAAGAAAGAATTAGAGTGCTAAAGTACTAAAAAAAAAAAAAAAGGAATTAGAGTGCTAAATTCTAATGGGCTAGCCGAACATTTTTGCAACATTGTAATCCTATTGGGCCCATCCGAACATATGAAGATTTTCTAATGGGCCAACCTTCTTCCTAAAGAAATATCATTCCACACAATTATGCTTCGTTTGCTGAAAAAGACATTTAAGTTTAACAAATTCAAATTAAATTTTGATCTGCCCCAAATTCATGTTATCGGGATGGATTTTAACTTTGTAAATTGACCTAAAATAGTATCTTAGATTTTCCATTTTCAAAAACCGACTATGCCTTGGCTCAATCCATTTATTTTCATTTGAGTTATTTTTTGAATACAATGTGGGATAATAGGGAAGGAGAGTGGAGACACACACACTCGTATGAGAAATAATTTGGGTCAATCGCCCTTTTAATACAAGACTTTACCATTGGAGCACAAGATTGGTCCCTTCGAGTGATTATATATATATGTATACTAGAATAACACCCGTGTGCTACACGAGATTTGTCCAAAGATAAAACAAATTAGTGTCACAATTTGTTTATAATAGTTATAAGAGATTCAAAATTTAAAAATTGAAATTCAAAATTTATTGGAATTCAAAATTTAGAAGAGTATCATACAAATAGTTCACATCAGATTCTCAAAAACTTCTCTTTAAACTATATTATTTGTTATAGGATGTTTGTTACTCTTTTTGTCTTTTATTTGATACGTATAATATAATATAATAACTTAAAATTTAAAAGATAACAAATTTAAAGATATAATAAATTAAAAAATAACAAATTTAAAACATAGTGTAGATAGAATCATTGATTTTTGGGTTATTTGTTTTTTTTTAAATTTGTTATTTTTAAAAATTAGTTATCTTTAAGTTCAATAGAAAATTTTCCAAGCATGAAAAACATAGAAAAATTTCTAAAAAATGGTAACTATCTTTTAGAATCCAGTAAAATTAAAATGATTGTTTTCTGCATTTTATTTGAAACGTACAACACAAGACTCTACCACTGGAATACAAGATTGAAGCCTTCGAGTGATTATATATGTGTGTTGGAAATAATTACAGTGGTTACAACGGGAAAAACCTTCCAGATGGCTTAGAAAACAGAAACAGAAAATTACAAGAAATGTAAAACCTAACTATTACAAGTCTTGAATGGAATCCAACTCCAGAAGCATGAATCTGACAGAACTTGAAAAACAAAAGCCGAGTCGAGTAGAATTCTATCCGCAAGACAAATGCATCCCGGCTAGTGCTCACGGTTTGATGTAATGTCCCCAAAGATACAACAGCTCTACCTCCTTTGTGTATAGTAGCACCACTGACACAAAGACACCTTTCCAACTCGAAGGAGCGAGAACTGGCTGCTGGACACAAATGCAGAAGGAAGTGTTCTTGAAAATGTTCGCCGAAAAGTTACGACACTTTTAACGACACTTGAAGAATATGCAAAGATATGCGATTTTTCTGTGTATCTCTTTGTTCATCTCTTCCTTCTAACCCCCTCAAAGCAGCAAAACGCCTAAGACTTATATAGGCCATCATTTCCAACACTTGTAGGGAATTAAAGATTAAGAAAGTGGGCATTAACATCATATGTAACTTCCATGAGTTACAACCTCTTCTTGTGACCATCACTTGAGGAGTTACAAACTCCAAAAGACACATGAACCTAGACACCTCCAACGTCTAGATTCATCCACACATGAACCTGGACACCTCCAATGTCTAGATTCATCAGGCCCAACAGTTACTTGAATTTGGGCCAAGCCCATTTTCAAGTTACAAAACTAACTAACCTGAACCCGAGCCCAAAGGATCGGTTCGGTCCAAGGCCCATTTGTGATCATACACTTGTGTTATAGTATATCCAACCAATAACACCATCTAGTATTATACTAGGATAAACTATTCCCATCCGCATGGTCAACTTCGTTATTAATTTCTCACTCATCACCGAAATTTGGGTTTTGAGAAATATAAAATACTACGAACATCTAATCGAAAAGTAGATTAACAATTTATAATTCAATTCCTCCAGAATAAAATTCTTAGCCACCGAAAATTTGGTCAAAGTTGGGTCGACGCCCGCTTTATCAAAACCAAATTTCCAACAATCCCCCACATGAGTGGAAATTAATGCATGCATGAATGCAGACACGCAAACCAGTCCTCAAGAGACAATATTACATCCGGAAAGGTAGCTTGTGGATTTGAACCTTCCGTAGTTAATACCATCAGGTACACTGTCGGCCTAGTGGACGCAATGCCTTGAACTATTCTTCCACGGTGTATACCGAGACAATATTAACACAGTAATGTCTCAACACCTTCTGTTCTCACGTTTTGTGTCCGTTTCGGCCATGGACACCACTTTGGACTCATAAGTGTTACTTTGAAGCGGCCCTCACTTCTCACTTACATATGTGATCTCCTATCTGAGTATCCTGCCATACTCAACCTCAACGAGGTGTTGGAATCATTAAAAGTCAAGTGACTTAGCCTCACCACAATTTTGCAGGTGTTTCAACAAATGGCATTGCTCTCTAGGGATGGGTTGAAACATTATTTCCAAGTGTTACAACATAACCTTCATAGCTTCGTTTTCCCATTGAACCAAGTTCTTGGGATTTCCAGTCATCATGGTTGGGTCACCACTATGATGGTTATTTTACTTTGTGGACTTTAAGCCCATTCCCTCTAGCAATTTACTCAATTGATCTCGATTCAGTCCTTTCGTCAAAGGATCTGCCAAATTGTCTTTTGATTTTACGTAGTCAATTGACATCACACCATTTGAGATCAATTGTCTAACAGTATTATGTCTCCGACGAATATGTCTAGACTTACCGTTATACATATTGCTGTTTGATACATGTTTTTATCTTAATTTTGATGATTTTATTTTGTCACCAAAACAATGTTTTTAAAGGTTGTCCAAATACTCCTAAATGATTTAAAATGGTTTTAATATTTTCCAGAGTATTTCTACAAGTTTAATTTCGATATAAATTGGACAACATTTTTGATGATTTTGTGTTAATGTGTTTTTACACCAAAACAATGGTTCTAAAATATTGTCCTAATACTCCCGATCGGTCTAAAATATTTTTACTATTTTTTGGAGTATTTCTTGAAGTTTATTTTCGATATAAAATTCGACAATACTTTTGTTTTGAGGCCAATCGGTCGCCTCTATAGGGCATCCGTACTGAAAATTGTGAAAAAAAGTGAATAAGCTATTTTTGAAAAAAGGGCTGGTTGACCAAGTCAAAGGTGGTAGACCGGTATGGTCGACAGGGCGTCGGCCGGTGCGGTCGACCGGTACTGGGAGCATTTTTTGAAAGTAACTTTCTGGACTCGTTTTTGGTTCTCGCCGACTTGGACATAGGGTCGACCGGTCGGACCCCATCGACCGGCCGCCTGTGTAAATGTGTTTTCTCACTTTCAAACGTCTATTTGTGCGCGACCGGTCGCTCTTAAGTTTGACAGCAAAATTCTAACCGTTGTGCAGTAGACAGCTTTTCCCTAAATTGTGGGATTGATTTCTAATAGCTATAATCTTGATTTTAATTGCAATTTTTTTGTAGAAATCAGATTCCAAGAGGAGCCTATCAAGTATCGATCATCTCCTATAAATAGAGGAAGAATTGAAGCAACACAATAAGAGAGAAAACTACAACACAACAAGATACACTCAAGAATACACTTGTTCTCACATTGTCTTTTTTCTTGTTGTAATTTGCCTAGCTATTCACTTTCACATTCTTGAGGTCTAGGCTATTCTTGATTACACTTGCACTCATTTGTATAATTCATTATCGAGTTATAATCTTGAATTTGTGGTCGTCATTCAAACACAAGATATCCTTGTGAGTGTTCTTGTGGTAAGAACACACTTGGGTGAACTAGGTGTTAGGTGTAAGAAGATTGTGGTAATCTTCTTGTTGAGGTGTTGAAGAGTGTGGTGCTCTTCAAGGGTGAAGATTGTGGTAATCTTCACAAGGTGCCGTTTGGAGATTGTGGTAATCTTCAAGTGAGATTGTGGTAATCTCAAAGGTGGTGTTGAAGAAGAGTGTGGTGCTCTTCAAGGTGTTGTAAGTTGAATTTGTATTAATTTTGGTAATTAATAAAATTCTTTTTCTTTTTGAAATCCATCCCGGATATACTGGGGTGGTAGAGGATTAGGCCCTAGGTGGGTTGAACCTCTTTAAATCGACGTGTGTTGTTTACATTCCGCACATTTATTATTGTCTTTGAGCATTCGGTTCGAAAAAGAGGGTAAAATCGAAAAGATGGAGATAATCTATTCACCCCCCTCTAGATTATCGTAGTCGCTTGGACTTACAAGTGGTATCAGAGCCAAACTCTTTGGCAAGCTCGTTTCACATCGCGAGTGAAGAGAAACGATCGTCGGCTACAAACGAAGCTCATCTTTCCGGCACCTCCACCACCAAGCCACCTCGGTTTGATTCCAAAAATTTTAATTTTTGAAAAGAAAGAATGGAATGCTATCTACAAGGTTGCGGGTTCGACATTTGGAACACCGTCATTAATGGAGAATCCATTCCGACGAAAGATACACCACACACCTCAAAAGGCTTCAAAAAGCTCAATGATGAAGAGAAGAAAATCATCTCCTTAAACGGTAAGGCTTTAAATATTTTGTATTGTTCATTTACTAATTTAGAATATGAACATATTGTAGGAATAAAGTCGGCACATGAAGTATGGCAAAAATTAGAAGCCATCTATGGAGTATTTACAAATAAAAGGAGTCAAACAAAAGCATCTACTTCTCAAGGTCATACAAGCTCAAATCTAAGGAACAAGCCTCCTACAACTTCCAACTATGAAGAAGTTGAATATTGTTTTATGGGCATAAATGAAGAAAACGAGGTATGTCTTAAACCCTCTACTTCCTATGATATTGTTATTCAAAATGATTATAGTGATTTGCAAAATGATTACGATGAACTTCAAAATGAATTCCAAAGCTTACTTGTTAAATACAAAAATTTGAAAAAGGAATTCAATATTTTGAAAAATGATAAGGATGGTTTATTTACTTCCTATGAATCACTATCATGTGCTCACACCACCACTCTTGACAAGGTTAGAAACCTTGAAAAAGAAAATAGTACTCTTGTTGAGAATATTGATTGCATGAAAAAGGATTTATTAAAATCCAACTTGAGTACCAATAAAATGTCCAACATTGTTGATATTCATAATTGTGATAAAGGACTTGATCATAAGCCTAATGTTGTTAATCATATGAAAAAGGATCAAGTCACTATGCATGTTGGCCATTATGCTCCTAGAATTATTACATGTTTTTATTGCGGTAAAAAGGGTCATACGGCTAATTTGTCGAGCTAGAAATAGCTCTAATTATTGTTGAAGACCTAAAAGTCTCAAGACTAATCCCAAAGGACCCAAATACATGAGGGTACCACAAAATAATGTCATATTAGGTACCCGGCGAAAGAATGATCGAAAAAAATTCATACCGCCAAGAAGACATCAAATAACCGTTTCATTTGATCAAAGAAGGAGAAACTATCTTCGGCAAAGCCAATTTTCAAGAAGAGGATATAATCAAAATTGGGAAGAACATAATCCTTGGAAATGGCAAAGACATCATCAATAAGATGATTTTCAAAGAAGAAGAAACCATCAACAATGGGAAGGTAACCAACCTTGGAAATGGAGTAATCAAAGAAGTCATCATCAACAAAGTGACTTCTCAAGGGGAAGATATCATCAAGAATGGGAAAGACACAACCCATGGAAACGGCGTAATTGGTAAACCGTATCTCCCCATTTATATATGCATTTTAATTTTAATTCTATGCATGTTTTTAATTGTGTCTTAATTGCAAAATGAGTCTTCAAGTATTTATTTTTAATATAAGTCTCTTATATATTTATGAGTTTCAAAATTTTTAAAAAGAGACCTTGCATGATTTTCTAAAACTCTTGAGCATTTTATTAGACTTATGTGGCTTATTATCTCTTATGAAATCTTATAGCATAAGCTCTTTTTGATATCTCCTATTACTTGCCTACACTTGTATATTCTATGCAAATGTTGTCTAAGAATTGTGTAGGATACATATTTCATACTCATTGGTTATTACATCATCAAGTTTCTTAAAACTATCGAGGTATGTCTACTCGTATTTTCCTTTAAACTCGATATTATGCTTATGCACATATCTTTCAAGATATTTCACTTTTAACCCCTAAGTGCCCCTAAATGATTTTGCAAATATTTTCTTTGAAAAGGCACTACTCGGTAAGTCTCGATTTTATCGAATATATGTTTTCCCGAAATCCATACTTGTTGGATATAGTCCAAAATTATCTTTTTGCAAAGTTTTAAAACTTTTGGGGTGAAAAATCGAATTTTGGAAAACTCTGGGAAAAAGGGAAATTACCTGGGACGGTCAAAGCAGGGCAACCGGTCGCCCTGCACATCGACCGGTCGCCCCATACCTCGATCGGTCGCCCAGGCTATTTTTACTGATAAAAATGTTCTGTCTCTCGATTCATTACAGAACACAAAAAAAATCCCCAAACCCTTATAGCAGCGAATTTTCATTTCATTTCTTCAAATCTTCAATTCTTCTTCATTTTTCACGATTCTGTTGCTAATCTTCTTATTTTCACAAGAATCTTACATATATGGCTCCCCAAAGAATTCCACGGTCGAAATCCCATCTCCAAGCGTAGAAGGGCGGAGAGGGTTCACAAGAAATCGGCAAGAGGAAGTTCGAACAAAGGGATATTCGAGCCGCTCAAAGAAACGTGGCTTAAGAAGGTGATGATGTTCAAAATCCCATTCTCTGTCGAGCCCAAATTACCGAGCTACGCGGAACAATTTCGCTCCAAAATTGCCATTGGGCGAAAGGTAAAAAATCTTTTGTTACTCAAGCCCCTAATTCCCACAATGTTCTTAATTTCATCAATAAATATGCGGAATGGTATTATGAGGACTCGGGAATGGGAGGAAAGTCTATTGCTCGGACTAAAATGTGTCGTTTTAGTTCATTTACAAATGAGTATCCTACGATTAGAGGATTTTTTGAGGAGCAAGGTTGGATGTATTTATGGGAACATGCTTATGTTTTGTATAATGATGATATTATCCAACTCTTTTATGCCAATATGTGGGTCGAATATGATGTTGAAAGGAAGCCTATAGCCGTAAATTCACTTATAAGGGGACGACATTTTAGATGGACTCCCAATGATATTTGCCGGTTTTTACGTGTTAGAGAAGGTGGTTGGGATTATTTCTCTTGTGGAACTTGGAATGATGAAATGTTGGGGGTGTCAATGAAATAAGTGAAGACGTATTTGGGAGTATGGCCAAAGTACTCTTTGTTGGCAATGACACTTGAGCATCGTATTTTGTCGGTCATTGTCGCATATTGCATTTGTGGTAAGTCGGGAAAGATGCCTAGCAACATGGATTACTTTTTGACGTATAAGATTTCTAGGAGGGAACTGTTAGGAATTTTATTGTTTAGATTTTGATGAATGCCATGTAAAACTTAGAATAGAAAGTTGGCACCCCAATTCTTGTTGTAAAATGCATTGTGATAATTAGAGTGGCCAAGCCTGAGTTAAGTCACTACGCCCTAACATGCAAGAAGACAATCAAGATGGAAGGAAGACTCTTTGTGAGACATCCGAGTATGGCAAAGAAGAGTAGACGGGAACTCTACTAAAGAAG
The DNA here is from genome assembly GCA_016081115.2 of Rehmannia glutinosa. Lineage (NCBI taxonomy): Eukaryota > Viridiplantae > Streptophyta > Magnoliopsida > Lamiales > Orobanchaceae > Rehmannia > Rehmannia glutinosa. Next base: position 394,642 of record JABTTQ020001197.1, read on the forward strand.
AATCGAGATGCGGCTAAGTGGAGTATCAACTAAGTCAACTCGAGAAAAGCCAAGTCTCAAGTCGAAGTGAGAAGAGTCATCCATGATTGGAAGCTCGACTCTAAGTCACCTGGGGAAAGCAAGAAAATGCGGTCAAGTCGAGATAATCAAAAAAGAACCGTTTACGTAAAATCAAGAGATTTACTTAAACAAGTAATATCTCCATACCACCTTTCTTGGAGTGCTCATCCCCGTAAGCGTGCAAATGGAATGAACAATGGGAAGCACGACGACCGTGTCGTCGAACTCAAAAGGTGAAAGGACAATCCATACGAGGAAATGGCAATTCCAAGGACTGCAACAAGCCAACGACTGCAAGTGACTTTCAAAAATAAGCCTATCTCTTCAACGGGCAAATTTTTGAAAGATCACTATAAAAGGCTAAGGAATGACTCGAGAGCACAAGACCAAAACTACGAACATTCAAGAAATCATTTGAACTATAATCAGAAATACTCTCAAATCATTCAAGATTAATCCTCAAGCCTACATTACGAAGTACATCAATCCAACACTCACCTGTGAAGGAAAGAGAACTTCAATCAGTTGAAGAGGAAACCGTTGAAAAAGGGGTCTACTTTCCACGAAGGATTGTAGGAAGGTTCAAGGTCGAACCAAGTCTTAAGCTTTTGGAGGGCTTCGTGATCAAATCCAAAGAGCTTGAGCAAGTGAGTTTGTAGTAGCAAAGCATTTTGCCTGTGAAGAAGCCGAGTCGCACGAGAAGCCGGTGAGTGATCAAGGCGTCTCGGATCGAGTCCCAAATGATCAAGTCATTTTGTGTGATCAAGACTTGTATCCGGACTATTACCACTTTGTAAACCGATCATTACCTAGTGGATTCCTCCGGGAGTTGGAGAAGAGGAGTAGAAGAAATTACCCCATCTTCGAACCTCTATAAAAACTTCTTTGTGTCATTTACATTTCAACATTTAAATTCCGCACTTTTTAATCGCTTATATCCGAGATAAATTTGCTATCCATTTGATAATTTATAAGTACTAAATCAAGCTCTAAAATCTTGCTTAATCAAACTTAAGGGTGTTAAATCTTCATTGAACATAAAAACCACGAGTTGAGTTAAAATATAGCCAACAACCCAACAACTGAGTTACTCCATCAACGACTCGGTGAGAGATTAAGATTAACTCTCTTGAGTGACTAATTCGATTTTGTCCATCAAGGACAATGTGTAGAATCAACTCTCAGATTTAAAGGACTAAATCGAAAATTTGGTAAGGTTTATTCAACCCCCTTCTAAACCTTACTCTTACACCCCTTGGGACCTACAAGTGGTATTAGAGCGGTTGGTTCATTGAACCCTCCATGACCAGTTCTTGAACTAGATCTCCAAACTTTTCAAAGTCCGCTTTAGTACTTAAATCTTTAAAACTCTTTTTATCATTAAAAAGTTATTATCATGGAAGCAAATTTGACACACATCCCTATGTTCAATATTGAAGAATTTGATGATTGGAAAATTCGTATGCGTGCTCATCTATCGCATTACATGATGAGATGTGGATAGTGATAGAAGATGGGCCTCTGCAAATCTTAAAGGTAAACACATTTGTACAGACGAAGAGTCTGCCGGTGAAGGAGAAGAGAGATCTTGCTCCCGGACCATCATAGTTGAAAAACCAAGAACCGAGTGGACAAATGATGACAGAAAAAGATACAACCTGGACAATGTAGCCAAGGACATCATTTACAAAACCTGGACAAAGCCATGTTCAACAAAGTCAAATCATGCAAAATGGCTAAAGAAATGGGACAAGCCGACATTAATTTGTGAAGGCTCAGAGCAAATCAAAGAAAACAAATTATCGTTGGTTTTGTCAAAGAAATTTGAGAACTTCAAAATGATATCGGAGAAAATCTGGATCAACTAGATGCTCGGTTCACGAAATCACAAATGAGTCATCTCGCACTTGGAAAGGAATATACACAAAAGGAAATGTGTATGAAGATCCTAAAAAGTCTCGGTGAACGGGAAATGAAGGTCATGGCATCGAGACATTCCATGGACCTATCAAAGACATCCAACCATGAACTATTCTCGGACCTCAAAGCCTACGAGTTTGAGTGAGAAGAAAAGACCAGGAAGAGCAATTTGTACTCCAAAACAATGCTCTAATTGTTAAAGATGGGAAGAGAGCTGAGGTTAAAAAGTCATTGACCCGGAAGAAATAGCCCGATGGTTAAAAGATTCAACAAGTTCTTTAATAAGAACTACAAGAGAGGAAAGGGTGAATCTTCCGGAAGACACTCAGCTCACTCCAAATCAAGGGAAGATAGGCCAACCAAGAGAAAGGATCATCAAAAAGTTGAGTATCAAAGGGTGACAATCCAAGAATGGAAAGAGCGATCAAAAGGTTGAATATCTATCTTTGGAATCTGTAGACAACCAGGTCACTATGCCATTGGTATCCATATCCCGTAGTCAACAAATACGAGGGATGAAGAAGAAATGAAGGTCTTGAGAGAAAAGAAGACAAGAAAAGAAAAAGGCAATGATGGCTGCAGAGATCGGCTGAGACACTAAGTCAAGAGAGACAGTGACTCGAGAGCGGTGAAGTGACTACTCAAGTGACTACGAAGAGGAAGCCCGATCCGCTTGATGGCGAAAGAACAAGATCAACCTCGACCAAGAAGATGAGGTACAATCTAACTCAACAAACTCGACACTAGTGATAGTGATAGTATTGTGACACACACACTTCATCACCCACTGATCTTTATGATTCATTAGGCAAAATGATGAAAGATTTTGAACACATTAAATCCTCACATACATTGTTGAATGAGGAAAACATCATACTCAAAAGTCAAAACTCAAAGCCGACTAAGGAGCCGAGTACTCTAAGTCAAATAGTTTGTTGAGAATGAAAGTTTAAAAATTTGAAAATGCTAAATTAATAGCAGAAATTGCCGCTATAGAAAAGAGGAGAATGACCTCAAGAATGTTATTGCCTCATTCACTAAGGCATCTAAATCATTGGATGATCTTATTATGAGTCAAAAAGAATATGGAGACAAGACAGGCTTAGGATTTAATTCCTCTGTGCTATGTCAAACCTCAAAAGTAATTTTGGAAAAAGGATCTTCAAGTCATGAAGAGTCTGAAAAATCCAAAACTCTAAATGTTGCACACACATTCAATCAAAAGCACAATAACAAGCAAACTGGCCTTGGTTACAAAGGAAAAGGAAAACAACTTGAGTTGAGTGTCTTTGAAAGATACAGTGAGAAGAAACAGGCCGAGTCCCTCAAAGCAAACTCCAAATAGAAAATACTCAGTAAAAAGAAGAAGCGAGCTACCAAAAATCCCGAGAAAATCCATAAGAGAAATATATATGATGGGAATGGTAGAAAATATTCAAGCCAAGCTGATTGGAATAATGTGAACTATCAAAGATAGACTTATGGAATATAAGCCCAAATGGCAAAGGCCTAGAACTCAAAGCAAAGGCCATTCCAAAAGCATAAGAGCTTTTATCAAAGACACATATGCACCTAGGCACTACCCTCAAAGACACCACAATTACCCAAAGAAGGCAATTGCTAAAACACATATGCAGGCATACTGACAAAAGAGACACAGATGTATGAACTTAGAATCCCCAAGCAATTTGCGAATTAATTATGATTATGGCACGATAGATGGCAACCCCCTTAGAGTCAAATCATTTGGCTATAAGTTGGTCGGATCATCTTACAATTCTAACCCCTCAGGACCAGAGACAAGTATGGGTACCTAAAACTTAATTTCCTTGATTGCAGGTTGAGCGAACAGTGAGTGCAAGGAACCTGGTACATGGATAGTGGTCGTTCCCGGACACATGACGACAGAAACAAGAAAAACTGTCAAAATTCAAGGAAGTCAAAGGAGCAAAAGTCATATTCGGTGGAAATGAAGCTCTGGTGAAATAAGAGGCATTGGATCCATCAAGAGGAATGGATTAGAAATCACGGATGTTGCATATGTTGAAGGACTCAACTTCAACTTATCGAGCATCGACCAACTCGCGTGACAAAGGGCTACAATGTTGGATTCAACATGGGTATATGCCAAATCAAAGATATCGAATCAAATGAAGTTGTCCGCAAGGATGTAGCAGAGAAGAATATGTATGTAGTGGATTGGTCAACTGCAACACCAAGCACTTGTCTACTAGCAAAGAGACAAATTTGAATCAAGTTGTCGTGGCACAAAAAGCCGAGTCACCTGAATTTCAAAACAATGAACAAGCTAGCAAGAAGTCAACTTGTAGAAGGACTTCGGACTCGATATCTGAAGGAGAGTATATGTGATGCATGTCGAAGGAAAGCAAATCAAGTCGTCATTCAAAGAAAAGACATGCCCATCCTCAACAAGAATATTGCATCTACTTCATATGGATCTATTTGCCCAAAGTGGAACCAACCAAAGATAAGTGGAAAGAAATACACCTTGGTGGTAGTAGATGACTACTCAAGATATACATGGACAATATTCATGTGCAAGAAGAAAGAAACTCTACAAAAACTACCACAAACGGTGATGAAGAGGATTCAAAATGAGAAGAGTCAAACCATTATCAAAATAAGATCGGATAGAGGAACCGAGTTTGTCAATGGAATAATAACTCAGATTGTATTGAGAATGGTATTGGTCATGAACTATCACAGCGACAAGGACTCCACAAATGAGAATGGAGTTGCGAAAAGAAGAGCAGAACCCTCAAAGAAGCGGCAAAGGACCATGTTAGTCAAGCGGGGTTACCAAAAAGATTTTTAGTCAAGCAATCAACACACGATTTGCTTGCTACACCCAAAACAGGATGTATGATAAATAGGAAGCGGTGACAAAGACTCCTATGAGATCCGGATTGGAAGAAAACCAAATGTTGCATATTTCAAAATATTTGGATGTAAATGCTTCATCCACAACAATGGCAAAGACAACCTAAAGGCTTTTGATGTTAAAGTCGATGAAGGTATCTTCTTAGGATACTCACCAAAGCAAAGCCTCTGAGTACTCAACAAAAGAACTATGGTTATAGAAGAATCCATTCATGTAGCATTCGATGAGCCAAATGTAAATGGAGAAGACATTGAAGAATCGGTGATAAAATTTGAATCATCCAAACATACGTAAGAGTCCCTATCTTTGAAGTTTGCCGGAATTATCAATTCGAGAAGAAGATGAGATAGCTGAATCTCGTAAACAATCGAAAATTTGCGGCTAAGTGATTACGAGAGAGCCGATGATCGTAAAACACAAAGTGCAAGTCGATCAATCCGGCTAACTTACTCCAACTTTGATGTAAGATGGTGAGAGATCATCCACCGTAACTTGTCATTGGAGATATAAGAGAATGTGTCAAAACAAGATCCGAACTCAACAAGAAGCCATGTTCACATGCTTCATCTCGCAAATAGAAAGTGCATTCCTAAATGGTGTATTGGAAGAAGAAGTGTATGTTGAACAACCTCCAGGATTTGAGAAGACTCTTGGAGATAAGGTATACAAACTCAAGAAAGCTCTATATGGATTGAAACAGGCACCCGAGCATGGTATGACACTTTGTCACAATTCCTAACCAAAAATGGATTCACAAAAGGAAAAGTAGATAGAACACTTTTTAATTCAAGACAAAAAGAGTATTTGCTTGTTCAAATATATGTGGATGACATCATTTTTGGATCCACAAACAAAGAGTGTGTGAAAAGTTTTCAAACCTCATGCAAAGTAAATTTGAAATGAGCATGATGGGAGAGCGACATTCTTCCTGGACTCCAAGTGAAACAAATTGAAGGATGGAACCTTCATAAGTCAAACAAAATACACCAGAGATTTAATGAAGAAGTTTGGTATGGAAGAAGTCTTACGTAAAAATACCAATGAACACATCATCAAAATGGACATGGATGCGGATGGCAAGGATGTAGATCAAACAAGATACTGATCTGAGCACTTATTGGATCATTGCTCTATCTCACAGCGAGCCGGACATCACCTTTGTTGTAGGCGTATGTGCAAGATTTCAATCTGCTCCAAAAGAGAGCCATATGACAAAGCCTAAGAGAATATTGAGATACTTGAAAGGAAGCAAGAAGTAGGCCTATGGTATCCAAAGGAAGGTGGATTCAAGCTAATTGGCTATTGGATTTCGACTATCTTTGGATGCAGAGTGGACAGGGAAAAGCACTTCAGGCACATGTCAAATGCTAGGAAACAGTGATTTCTGGTTTAGCAAGAAGCAAAATTCAATAGCCACCTCTATAGCCGAGGGCAGAATACATAGTCGGGCAAAGCAGTTGATTGCCCAAGTCCTATGGATGAGACAAAGAATCGAGAGACTATGAAGTTGAGGAAAAAGAAATTCCAATCATGTGTGATAACACAAGTGCAATTGCAATCACTCAAAATCTCGTGTTGCACTCAAGAACAAAACATATTGATGTCGGATATCACTTCATAAGAGATCATGTTGAAAAGAAGGACATTATCTTGGAATATATCTCAACCGACAAACAACTAGCGGGCATCTTCACAAAACCACTATGTGAGTCAAGATTTGAAGAACTCAAGCATGAGTTGGGGCTAATGGTGGTGACACTCAGACAAATCAAAGAAGAGAAATGGAACAGAAAAGGGGTGAAAAAGAGTCGAAAAGCAAATCATTTCAAGAATCATTTGAATCGGAAAAGACGACTACACCAAGTCGGTGATAGTGAGTCACTAAGAGAATCATGCGAGAAGTAGAGTTAAATCGGCTATGGGATAAGTTCGAATAACTTATGAGCAAAGTGACAAAAACACGATCGTTTTGACTAAGCGGGAATATTTTAAGGAATACGTCAAAGATAATGATGATGTGTACGGACATAAAGTCGCACACCAAGCTTATGATTGGATATAAATCTTTGCCGCATTAAATACGAGACATGAAATGCTCAATAGGCGTGCGAAATCCAAGCCGTTGATTTCGATCACAATTCAAAAACCACCCGCACGCCCTTTCATGAACCATATTTAAACCATTTTCGTCCGTTTCTCTCTCACACTTCTAAAAGCTGTTCATCTCTTTCTCTCAAAAGCAAAGGCAAAATACTCTCGAAACCCTATCAATCTTCAAATCATTTTTCGAGTTTTTCCTTGAAATAATCCTGAGAAATGGCACCAACTTATGACTTTACCAAGTTAGGAAAGCAAATCCACACCGGCTCTACGGTGGATTTTGTCGGAATGATGAAACAGGGGTCCGACGACACCCTAGTGAAGAAAATCGCTGAAAAGTTAGAAATGTCCGGTCTAAAACCGTTTCTGACGTTAGAATACCCGATGACATATGTGGAGGAAGTCGCACAATCTACGTGAATGCCGAGATTCACGATGAAGGAATCAAGTCATTTGTACACTAAAAGTGACTATCTCCGCCAAGGATTTGGTGAACATTGCTCACTACCAGGTGAAGGAGCATCCGAGATTAAAGAAGGCTCGATGTAAACTTGGCCGACGCATGGAAAGAAATAGCCAAGTCCGCTTTTTTGATAAAATAATATACACAAGAAACAAGAGATCTGGCTGAAGGAGGATTATCACAAGTTGTTGGACATAGTTGCCAAATGTATCGACATCAAATTTGGCGACTTTGACCAATCACAAAGGCAAAAAAGGCGATTGTAATGGGCCGCAATCATCGAAGAAAAGAAGATAAAGCGGGCTGAGTTTGTCTACAGCAGACTCGCAGAACATGGGGAACAAATCCTTCAAAGAAGATGGCACATTTGGAGGATCCTAGGATATGGCCTAGTGATTGGCCGGCTATTGGAGGTGAAAGAGTCCCTCTTAGACATGGGAAGGCATTCCATGTTAACAAGAGGATGTTGAGCAAACCTCTCGGCGCGCCTGAAGAGAGCTTACGCCAAGAGAGCGACACTAGTGAGGGGAATCGGTGACCAAGAAGATACAATTGTTCCTCTCCGATAAGAAGAAAGCCCCCGCATTTGCTAAGAAAAGATAGCACGCCCGCAACAAAAAACCAAACATGCTCGCCCGCAAAGAGTCACCCGCCCCGATAGATCGTGTCTCCCGCCCTCGCAAAGAACGGTCGAGAAGGACTTACAAATACCTTCTCCGATCGTCAAGAAGAGAGAACGAGAAGCCACGACGGCCCGCTCCTCGAGAAAAAGACACCAAAGACCGCCCCCCCGCACAAGAGAAGACACAACATGTGTGATAACACAAGTGCAATTGCAATCACTCAAAATCTGTGTTGCACTCAAGAACAAAACATATTGATGTCGATATCACTTCATAAGAGATCATGTTGAAAAGAAGGACATTATCTTGGAATATATCTCAACCGATAAACAACTAGCCGACATCTTCACAAAACCACTATGTGAGTCAAGATTTAAAGAACTCAAGCATGAGTTGGGGCTAATTGGTGGTGACACTCGCACAAATCAAAAAGAGAAATGGAACAGAAAAGGGGTGAAAAAGAGTCGAAAATCGTAAATCACCGATTGAATCGGAAAAGACTGACTACACCAAGTCGGTGATAGCCGAGTCACTAAGAGAATCATGAGAAGTAGAGTTAAATCGGCTATGGGATAAGTTGAATAACTTATGAGCAAAGTGACAAAAACGCAATGATCGTTTGACTAAGCGGGAATGTTTTAAGGAATACGTCAAAGACATAATGATGATGTGTACTGGACATAAAGCCGCACACCAAGCTTATGATTGGATATAAATGTGCCGCATTAAATACGAGACATGAAATGCTCAATAGGCGTGCGAAATCCAAGCCGTTGATTTCGATCACAATTCAAAAACCACCCGCACGCCCTTTCATGAACCATATTTAAACCATTTTCGCCTCGTTTTCTCTCTCACACTTCTAAAAACTGTTCATCTCTTTCTCTCAAAAGCAAAGGCAAAATACTCTCGAAACCCTATCAATATTCAAATCATTTTTCGAGTTTTTCCTTGAAATAATCCTAAGAAATGGCACCAACTTATGACTTTACCAAGTTAGGAAAGCAAATCCACACGGCTCTACGGTGGATTTTGTGGAATGATGAAACAGGGTCCGACGACACCCTAGTGAAGAAAATCACCGAAAAGTTAGAAACGCCCCACAAAACCGTTTCGGCGTTAGAATACCCGATGACATATGTGGAGGAAGTCGCACAATTCTACGTGAATGATGAGATTCACGATGAAGGAATCAAGTCATCTGCATACCGGAAAGCGGTGACTATCTCGCCAAGGATTTGGTGAACATTGCTCACTACCGCCAGGAAGGAGCATCCGAGATTAAAGAAGGCGATGTAAACTTGGGCCGACGCATGGAAAGAAATAGCCAAGTCCGACTTTGCCGATAAAATAATATACACAACAAACAAGAGATCTGAAGGAGGATTATCACAAGTTGTTGGACATAGTTGCCAAATGTATCGACATCAAATTTGGCGACTTTGACCAATCAAAGGCAAAGTTGATTGTAATGGCCGCAATCATCGAAGAAAAGAAGATAAAAAAAATTTGCCGAAGTTTGTCTCACATGGACTCTGCGAACGTGGGAACAAATCCTTCAAAGAAGATGGCACATTTGGAGGATCCTAGGATATGGCCTAGTGATTGGCGGCTATTGGAGGTGAAAGGAGTCCCTCTTAGACATGGGAAGGCATTCCATGTTAACAAGAGGATGTTCAGAGCAAACCTCTCGGCGCACTGAGAAGAGAGCTTACGCCAAGAGAGGCGACACACGGTGAGGGGAATCGGTGACCCAAGATACAAACTGTATTTCCTCTCCAAATCAAGAAGAAAGGCTTTGCCCTGCAATGTGCTAAGAAGATCGCTTTGCCCCTGTGAAAGAAAACCAAACATGCTCCCCCCCCGCAGCTGAGTCACCGCCCACAGCCGTGTCTCCCCCCTGCAGAACGGTCGAGAAGGACTCACAAATACCATCTCCGATCGTTAAGAAGAGGAGAAGCGAGAAGCCACGATGGCCCGCTCCTCATAAAAAGACACCGGCACGCCCCGGCCGCACAAGACTCGAGAAGACAACATCTCGAACCGAAATTCCCCGGCACGGACCAGAGACGAAGAAAGAATCGGCATCCGAACTAGAGAAACCACCGTGAGTCGGTTACTCGGCTAGCACAAATACAGGGAGACTACTGGAGAAGTAGAGTCTCCGGATGTAGTTGATGAAATAGCCAATCTGCTGAAGGCGACGTCGAGAGGCAACCGAAGACAGTTTGTAGCTCACACAATCAAGCACAAGAAGAACTGCCGGGGCGGATAGTGATGTAATGATCCTATATCCACCTTACCCGGACATTCAAAATCGTCTGCGTGAGTGGAGGAAATGGAAGTTGAGTAAGTCGAGGAACAGTTCCAACGGCTTGAGTTCATAGAAGAAGAAGAAGCGCTAAATTTCCTCGATTAACCATCGTGTGCTCCGGCTGACGGATGAAGACAACCGCACGGACATCCCTGCAGATCTACAAGGAAAGGGAAAGAGAAAAGCAAGTCAAGAAACCGAAGCACGTGAGAAGGCAAGCACCGCCCCTATCTCCGCACCACGAACACACACATCCTCTCCTTGATGTCTTCTTTGTGATGACGAGCAGGGAGAATGCCGCCGCGACGTAAGAGTTGCAAATCGCAGCAAGCATTGCACGAGTCAAGAATCCTTCACGAGCAAAGACTAATGGAGGGACCAGGAGAGTCCTCCGAACACCGAAATCGATCCAATGGGAGTGGTTGACAAATCGCCAATGTTGTTCTGCTACCACTTCCCCCACTCACTCGGAAAAAGCACAATAAGGAACTGGCGATGAAACCGGGATAGTGGGGACCCGTCGAGCCAACCCCTATTGAAGGTGTGTTACCACCGCCCTGCTAGGCTGAACAATCAATCGAAACAGCCGGGAGCTTGGAGACGAGTGACCCCATTCAAAGTCACTCGGTGCGTGTGCGAGGGGAAACTCCCTCCACTGCAGCAAGGTCGGAGGATTTGAGATGACTCCACAACGAATCAAGGAGGCGAAGTAGAGAAAATACAAACACAAGAAGAACAACAAGTTGCTATCAACGAAGCTCGAGGCATTGAGACGTCTCGGTGAGGTGCCAACCGCTCGGAAGGCTAATGACGCTTGCGATGCGGTCGAGGCACGAGGAAGGAAGCACGGGAGTTAACACACTGGGCGATGAAAGTGCAATCCATGGGGTTGAGACTCCAATGGATGCCATTGTAGAAGACCCTAAGACAGTGACACTTTGCCGAAAGGGAGGACAAGGCCTCGCAGTGAGTAGAGACCGCTTGGAGGAAATGAAGGCCACGGGAGGTTGAGACTTCCGGGGTAAAGAAGTCAAGTAGAGAACATCCCTCCGCTATCATCGACCCATCGAGAAAAGGAGATAAGCGCACTTCATGATTCCCGGACAACCACGATGTCACTTTTCCGGGATCGGAAAGCGAAGAAGAAGTTGAGTCATCCCCCATGACAAATCCAAAAGACTCACCGGTGCGGATGTTCCAAGCACGAGCAAGTCCGATCCCAAGACTACTCGTCAAACTTTTAACTTTGATGATGAGCCACCATCGAAATCTCATCATCGTCCCGATGACGCTCGATAAGGCCGAGGATAAGTCTACTCAAATGGAAAAATTAGCCGAGGCCAACGGCTGTTGAGACAAGTGAGGCTCAAAGAACCGGGACCACTTCACAACAAGACCGGTGAACAAGAGTCCAGCTGCGCAGCTCCTCAAGCTGCAGCAGATCGATTCCCAAAAGAACTTCACGCACTCCGCTCATCATCGAAGCAGATCCGGTTGGCGGTGATGAATCCTTCGTAGAGAGTCCTTTCCGTTTTCACCGGAGATACTAGGAACTCCACGAAGAGTCGAAACGAACAAGCACGCTATCACGGATCAGCCCTATTTTTCACTCGGGCACCATTGTTCCGGTGATTTTGATTTTGATTTGCATGGCCATCACCGCAATGTGAAGAATCATTTGAAGTTCGGAAGTGTTCAAAGCACTATTTGCTGAGGTTGAACGGATGGAGAGGCATCAGGCCTCTTTGGATATGCGACTGGACAACAGAGATGCCAATCTCACTGCTGACTTAAGAGGCATAACATTCAGGATCAGGGAATGGTGGCAACAGCAGCAGACAATGCGTGTGGAACAAGTGAGATACTTCAGGACATTGTTCAACAAGCTGCTGGTATGGAGAGCTGAAAATGCTGATGCAAAAACAAAGCTGAGAGAACATATTGAGCATATGCATGAAGCTCACACTGCCGAGATAAAGCTGCTGCGTGAGCAAAATACAAATGATCTACAGCGGTTGGAAGAACACATGACAAGAAAATTCAGCCTTCTCATGGCTGAGATGAAGCTGATTTCAGCAGAATCCAACGCTACTCGATCCGAATTCCGTGCTGCATACAACGCAGCAGACTCGAAGCAGAACTCGACCATCAGAAGACTCGACTTCATGCTTGCCAGTATGTTCCCTGGGGTTCCTCTATCCTTTGATGATGCCAAAAAGGGGGAAGAGGAATACCTTAAAGAAGCGCTAAAATCTGAAGCCGAGAAGAAAGGAGCAGCTGAGAAGGGAAAATCAGCTGAGGAAGTCTTGAAACAAAAGAAAGGAAAGCTTGTTGAGGGGGAAAGGTCGACAGATATGACTTTGATGACTGCACAAACCCCCCAACAAGGTCCTGTCACAGCTGACATTATAAGCAGCAAACTCCCCATGACTCTGCCACTCCAACACTCTGCTGTATCTATGGCTGAGAAGAGAAAAACAATTGAAGCAGGGATGAAGGAAGTGGAAGGAAGAATGGATGCCAGGGTTATGAACATCTTGAAAGAACATGGAGGCATTCCAGTAGACAGAGACACTTATGCCATTTCAGATGTCGGGACAGAGCCACGATCAGTTGACGGATTTAAAACGCTCGAATCTGAAGGATACTTTGCAAATATGTCTATGGCTCAAGCTTGGGACTTATCTTGGGAAAAGGGTCTCACGATATGTGAAGAAGGCGACAGGCAAGCAGAGACCGGCAGATCACTCTGCTGGGAAGAAGAAGACCCCAAGACAAAGTATATGCCCGAGGTAGAGGAAGAAGCAGAGTGGAGGAAGAAGCTTCAGACCCAGGCCTCGCCCAAGAATATTGAGTATGTAGATCCAGGAAAGAAAGGAGGGATCTACTGGGCTGGGCTTGACCAAGTGGCAAATTTGCGAGTGGCTAAAAGTATCGCTGAGTATGCAAAAAGATTAGAAGAAGAAAACAAGAGACAAACTCAGCTGTGGGAGGAAAGACAGGAAAAAGACGCTGAACAAGATGAAAGAAGGAGACAACGAAGGAGATGAAGTGTTCTTTGTCCACCCCTTCGTGTATTTTATGATGTAAATACATACAATGTAAGTCTTACGTAATAAAGCTATAAATTCTTTATTTTTTGTGTAGGCAAATATGAACTCGATACACCTTGTGATTGTGTAAAAAGTACAAGAATGATATGATCAATAAAAAGATTGATTCTCGCGCATACATTCTATGTCAATACACTATCTCGTATGTATCTTTGTTGCCCGCATTTTTGAATTGTTTAAGTTTTGGCATCATCAAAAAGGGGGAAATTGTTAGGAATTTTATTGTTTAGATTTTGATGAATGCCATGTAAAACTTAGAATAGAAAGTTGGCACCCCAATTCTTGTTGTAAAATGCATTGTGATAATTAGAGTGACCAAGGCCGAGTTAAGTCACCTACACCCTAACATGCAAGAAGACAATTGAAGATGGAAGGAAGACTCTTTGTGAGACAGTGAGTATGGCAAAGAAGAAAGTAGGCGGGAACTCTACTAAAGAAGAAGTCGAGATGCGACCAAGTGGAGTATCGGCCAAGTCAACTCGAGAAAAGCCAAGTCTCAAGTCGAAGTGTGATGAAGAGTCATCCATGATTGGATTCGACTCTAAGTCACCGGGGAAAGCAAGAAAATGCGTCAAGTCGAGATAATCGAAAAAGAACCGTTGCATTTAAATCAAGAGATTTACTTAAACAAGTAATATCTCCATACCACCTTTCTTGGAGTGCTCGATCCCCCGTAAGCGTGCAAATGGAATGAACCAATGGGAAGCACGACACCGTGTCGAACTCACGAAAGGTGAAAGAACAATTCATACGAGGAAATGGCAATTCCAAGGATCGCAACAAGCCAACGACTGCAAGTGACTTTCAAAAATAAGCCTATCTCTTCAACGGGCAAATTTTTGAAAGATCAATATAAAAGGCTGAGGAATGACTCTGAGAGCACAAGACCAAAAACTACGAACATTCAAGAAATCATTTGAACTATAATCAGAAATACTCTCAAATCATTCAATATTAATCCTCAAGCCTACATTACGAAGTACATCAATCCAACACTCACCTGTGAAGGAAAGAGAACTTCAATCAGTTGAAGAGGAAACCGTTGAAAAAGGGGTCTACTTTCCACGAAGGATTGTAGGAAGGTTCAAGGTCGAACCAAGTCTTAAGCTTTTGGAGGGCTTCGTGATCAAATCCAAAGAGCTTGAGCAAGTGAGTTGTAGTAGCAAGGCACCGCCTGTGAAGAAGGTTTCGAGTCGCACGAGAAGCCGGTGAGTGATCAAGGCGTCTCGGATCGAGTCCCAAAGGATCAAGTCACCGTTTGTGTGATCAAGACTTGTATCCGGGACTGTTACCACTTTGTAAACCGATCATTACCTAGTGGATTCCTCCGGGAGTTGGAGAAGAGAGGAGTAGAAGAATTACCCCATCTTCGAACCTCTATAAAAACTTCATTGTGTCATTTATATTTCAAAGCATTTAAATTCCTGCACTTTTACTCGCTTATATCCGAGATAAATTTGCTATCCATTTGATAATTTATAAGTACTAAATCAAGCTCTAAAATCTTGCTTAATCAAACTTAAGGGTGTTAAGTCTTATTTGAACATAAAACCACAGTTGAGTTAAAATATAGCCAACATTTGAGTTACTCCATCAACAAATTTGAGTCATTTGAGAGATTAACTCTCTTGAGTGACTAATTCGACTGTCCATCAAGGACACAGTGTAGAATCAACTCTGTAGATTTAAAAGGACTAAATCGAAAATTTGGTAAGGTTTATTCAACCCCCCCTTCTAAACCTTACTCTTACACCCCTTGGGACCTACAGGAACCACTTAACTTTGGTGCCATACTTATTCAATGTCTAATCGAGTCCATCACTCAAGGTAATAAGAAGTTGGTTATGGGAAATTGGATTTGTAAACTTCTTATTCAATCGGTACTTCCTTCGTCGGAGTGTAACTCGGAAGTATTTCAAAATGACTTCGACATTGATAATATCTCCCAAATGGTCACGATGCGCAAGAATATGGACATCCGACCAACCAAAATGGCTAGAGGAAGAGGTCAAGAGTCCCCCGATCCTAATGACTACTTTGATGATG
This sequence comes from Rehmannia glutinosa, assembly GCA_016081115.2. Taxonomy (NCBI): domain Eukaryota; kingdom Viridiplantae; phylum Streptophyta; class Magnoliopsida; order Lamiales; family Orobanchaceae; genus Rehmannia; species Rehmannia glutinosa. The sequence goes on from JABTTQ020001197.1 coordinate 410,183, forward strand.
CCGAAGCCGCAAGATTGGCGGAAGAAGGCGAACCGAGCAATCCGGAGGGTAATACCGGTGCTCAACCGCCTAGGAGGTATACTGAAGCCGAATTTGATGAGATGAGGGCTTTTCATGAGACGAGATATGAGGCTTTGGAGCAAAAGACCTCCAAAATGCAAAAGTCTATCGGGAAGTTGAAGAAATTCCTCAAGGACTTTATTCCCGGATCTTGCTTCTCCTCGGATGAGGAATGATATCCCCACCCCCTTTACTTTCTAGCATTTTCATTTATGATGCTTTGATTTTTGATAAACTTTTGTAAAACTCATTTGTACTAATGATATTTACTTGTTTTTCTTAAAAGGGTTAAAATTGCAAGTTGATAATGACTTGTGGGTGATCATTATTTTGATGGAGTATTTGATGGTAAAAATACTCTTATATGGCAATGGTTTGAATATTGGTATGAAGTACTTGATGGTAAAAGTGCTTCTCTTAATGCTTTGATCTTTATGCTTAGATGGATATGTTGGGACATTTGATACATGTATTGTTTAAAGCATGACTTATTACTTGATGGATGCTCTATTTTTTGGCATTTGTTATGCCTTGATTATTCTTAGCTTATCTCAATTGGGTTGAACCCTTGAGAATCTACTTTGAGCTTCTTATTTCATGAACAAATTGTTGCATAAGGTGCATATGATCTTTTTGAGCTTTGGAATGAGGTTGATTGATGATATGAAATTTTTTTGGCTTGAAACCTTTACAAGGACTATATGCAAAAGCTTTTATTTCTCACGCACACAAGGTGTTTTTTGAAATGTCGCTATGAAACTTTCAACTTCTACATGATTCTCTTGTTTCAAAATGTCTTAAAATCTTGTTGAAATCATGTTTTTAGCTAACTAATGAGCTTATGGATCTCTTATGTTTCAATTCTCCCATTTTCCTTGGATTATTATGCTTAAATTGTTCAACGGTTATTAAATCGTCCCTTTGGCGCGCTTTGATATTATTGTATGGTGTTTTCACCATCCTAACATTCTTTTTGATGATTCCAAAGGGGGAGAAAAACAGGATATTGACTCATTAGCTCAAAGAAGCTAATAAAAGCTTGTCATAAAAGCTATAAGCTATGGCTCATAAAAGCCATAAGTTGTGATTCGTTTTTAGTCCAATTGTTGCTTGATGGACTTATATTATTGTCTAATGATGTTTTGTGACAGGGGGAGCTTATAAGCTCTTGAACAAATTGTATAAGCTAAAGCTTTTAGCTTATGGATAATTGCTTTTACATTATTCTTGATATGCTTGTTGATAGGGGGAGCTTGTGCTTATTATCGTATATATTTACTCCCTACTTGGTTGCTTTAATATTTTTGGAAATTTTGGTTGCTTCCAAACGGTCAAATGTTTTTACCGGAAAATCAGTTCTAAAATTGCTCTCTTAGTTTGTGTAAAAATTGTTTTGGTTTGTAATCATCAAAAAGGGGGAGATTGTTTGATACATGTTTTTATCTTAATTTTGATGATTTTATTTTGTCACCAAAACAATGTTTTTAAAGGTTGTCCAAATACTCCTAAATGATTTAAAATGGTTTTAATATTTTCCGGAGTATTTCTACAAGTTTATTTTCGATATAAATTGGACAACATTTTTGATGATTTTGTGTTAATGTGTTTTTACACCAAAACAATGGTTCTAAAATATTGTCCTAATACTCCCGATCGGTCTAAAATATTTTTACTATTTTTTGGAGTATTTCTTGAAGTTTATTTTCGATATAAAATTGGACAATACTTTTGTTTTGAGGCCAATCGGTCGCCCTATAGGGCATCCCGTGCACTGAAAATTGTGAAAAACAGTGAATAAGCTATTTGCTGAAAAAAGGCTGGTTGACCGGTCAATAAGGTGGTAGACCGGTGTGGTCGACCGACGGGTGACCGGTACCTGGGAGCATTTTTTGAAACAGAACTTTCTGGACTCGTTTTTTGGTTCTGCTCGACCGGCTGGACATAGGGTCGCCGGTCGGACCGTCGACGGCCGCCCGTGTAAATGTGTTTTCTCACTTTCAAACGCGTCTATTTGTGCGCGACGGTCACCCTTAAGTTTGACAATGAGAAAATTCTAACCGTTGTGCAGATGCTTTTCCCTAAATTGTGGGATTGATTTCTAACAGCTATAATCTTGATTTTAATTGCAATTTTTTTGTAGAAATCGATTCCAAGAGAGCCTATCAAGTATCAATCATCTCCTATAAATAGAGGAAGAATTGAAGCAACACAATAAGAGAGAAAACTACAACACAACAAGATACACTCAAGAATACACTTGTTCTCACATTGTCTTTTTCTTGTTGTAATTTGCCTAGATATTCACTTTCACATTCTTGAGGTCTAGGCTATTCTTGATTACACTTGCACTCATTTGTATAATTCATTATCGAGTTGTAATCTTGAATTTGTGGTCGTCATTCAAACACAAGATATCCTTGTGAGTGTTCTTGTGGTAAGAACACACTTGGGTGAACTAGGTGTTAGGTGTAAGAAGATTGTGGTAATCTTCTTGTTGAGGTGTTGAAGAGTGTAGTGCTCTTCAAGGGTGAAGATTGTGGTAATCTTCACAAGGTACCGTTTGGAGATTGTGGTAATCTTCAAGTGAGATTGTGGTAATCTCAAAGGTGGTGTTGAAGAAGAGTGTGGTGCTCTTCAAGGTGTTGTAAGTTGAATTTGTATTAATTTTGGTAATTAATAAAATTCTTTTTTCTTTTTGAAATCCATCTCGGATATACTGGGGTGGTAGAGGATTAGGCCCTAGGTGGGTTGAACCTCTTTAAATCGACGTGTGTTGTTTACATTCCGCACCTTTATTATTGTCTTTGAGCATTCGGTTCGAAAAAGAGGGTAAAATCGAAAAGATGGAGATAATCTATTCACCCCCCCTCTAGATTATCGTAGCCGCTTGGACTTACAATTGCTCTGTGCCCTTCCTATAGCCGCTTAGCTATCACAGTGAATCGTCACAGATGGCACAGGCTTCTTCCAACATGGAATATCTTACAAAAAGTTTCGAAGCCACTCTGCTTCTTCACCAGCTTTATCCAAAGCTATAAACTCTGATTCCATGGTGGACCGAGCTATACACGTTTGCTTCGTGGACTTCCACGATACCGCACCACCTTCAATGGTGAATATGTATCCACTAGTGGAATAAGAATCTTTCGAATACGAAATCCAACTAGCATCGTTATACCCTTCAAGTACAACTGGATATCTCGAGTAGTATAGCCCATACTCCAAGGTATACTTCAAGTATTTTAACATCTTGGTTAACACTTTCCAATGCTCGTGGCTTGGATTGCTCGTGAACCTACTCAAAAAATTAAAGGGTAGGACAATTCTGGACGTGTATAATCTGTAATGTACATCAGACTACCTATAATACGTGAGTATTCCATATGAGTCACTGGTTCTGCTTTATTAACAATCAGATTCACACTCAAATCAATGGGCGTCTTTGACGATGAACTATCAAAAGCATTGAATTTCTTGAGCACTTTCTCCACATAGTGGGATTGTGACAAGATAATTCCATCACGAGTCCTGCTGATTTTTATCCCCAGGATCACATCAGCAGTTTCCATATCCTTCATGTCAAAGTTTCTCTTTAACATTCTTTTCGTGTCCATGATAGTATCATGACTACTGCCCATGATTAACAAATCGTCTATGTATAGACAAACTATGACAAATGCTTCTGATGTCCCTTTGACATATACGCAACACTCGTTGATTTTAAACCCATTTGACAACATCGTGTTATCAAACTTAAGATGCCATTGTTTTGAAGCTTGTTTCAGTCCATACAAGAATCTTATCAACTTGCACATCTTCTTTTCTTGACCGGGTGAAACAAACCCTTCAGGTTGTTCCATGTAGATTTCAGGATCTACCTCTCCATTCAGAAACGTCATCTTCACATCCATCTGATGAATCTCTAGATTGTGCAAAGCAGCAATCACGAGAAGCACCCAAATAGACGCAATCCTCATTACCGGAGAATAGGTGTCAAAGAAGTCATACCCTTTTTTTAGTTTAAAGCCTTTGGCTACAAGCCGTGCTTTATACTTATCAATAGTTCCATTTGCTTTGTACTTCTTCTTTATGATCCACTTGCATCCTAGAGGTTTATGACCAGCAGAGAGATCAACCAACTTCCACGTATGGTTTTTGCAAAATGGACTCGATTTCACTATTGATTGCTTCTTGCCAGAGCGGAGCATCTGGACTACTTAGAGCATCTTTAATCGAGTTTGGCTCACATCTAACATAAATGTGAGGAAGTCAGGTCCAAATGACTTATCCACCTTAGGCCTTTTACTTCGTCTCAGTTCTTCACCACTCGGTGTTGAACTAACTGTTCTGTCAAGTGTGACAATAGGTGTCGTACCAAGTGTTGTTCCAGATGTTATAACACCCGGGAAGACCGGCCAACATCTGCAGTAACACTGCACTATTCCAGATGTTATAACACAGAAGTCACATCTCCGGCCCAACATCGAATACGTCTTTTCTTTAGACTTCCATCTATCATTTCTTTACAAGGATAAATATGCTCAAAGAATATAGCATTCCTTGACTCAATTATGGTACCCACTGTCATTTTCGGATTTTCTGACTTATGTACCATAAAACGATACGCACTGTTGTTAAGTGCATAACCAATAAAAACACAATCGATCGTTTTAGAACCGATTTTCACTTGCTTTGGTTCAGGTATTGCAACCTTAGCCAAATACCCCCACACTTTAAGGTATTTATAAGGAGGCTTACGATTTTTCCACAATTCGTAAGGAGTCTTATCTTTCCCTTTAAGTGGGATTTTATTCAATATGTGGTACGCCGTTAAAATAACTTCCCCACATATTCTGAGTTTCTTTGTTCAACTCCAGATTGCACCAGAACTTACACAGCTCATGGTATTTTCATTAGCATTAGAATGCTTTTCGTTGTTCTATTACTATTAGAACCTCGTTCCAACAATATCGTTAGAACCTCGTTCAAATAAATTTCAGAACCTTGTTCCAACAATTTTTGTTTGAACCAACTTACATCGAGTGTGACCTTAGATGTTGTCACACCTTCAACAACATTCCAGACCTCACACGTGGTCCTGAAACTTCCTTAGGTGTTCCAACACTTTTGGCAACATCTGCTGCAAGTGTCGTTCACTGTCTTTTTCTAGTGTTACAACACCTCAGACAACACTTTCTGCAACACTTAAATCTGCAACTGAAGCTCGAAAGCCAAAAGTGAGACAGAAAGTGTGGTCATACCCCCACAGTCTCAAGTCTCTACCAAGACTTTCATGGATTTAGCTTCAGGCCCTCGATTGCTTTCTTCGATTTTCAATCGAACAATCAGGCCACTAATCCAAATTCTTTCCAGTTATGCATTTAGGAATTCATGAAAATTTTCCAACCTCGTAACAACATCTAAACGATGCAAACCATTTGGAATTTTTCATTTAAACAACATCCCTTCAGCACGAATATCATGCGAGATCAGTTGAAACTTTTAGACTAGTTTCAACACATTTTTGGATTATTGGAATCATCCATTTCTCAATCCAAAAAACTAGAAATAACGAACCTCTTGGAATCACATCCTCATTTCGTATTTATTTTCAAAACCATGAACCTTTTGGAAAAACATCCCCAGTTCATATCAAACCACACAATACATACAGTAAGGTCTACAACTAAATCTATCAAAGACAAAGTTACGGCATAGGAAATCATCATCCTAGCCCCATGTTTCAAACGCAACGCATTTTTTAGCAACAACTACAATTCTAGCAACCACTGGAAGGTCTTCTGTCAGATTCATCTCCAAGCTAATGCTATGTTTCTCCTCGCCATCGTGAAGGTACGTTATTTGTCTTGCGATTGTTGGGAATAATTACAGTGGTTACAACGGGAAAAACCTTCAAGATGGCTTACAAAATAGAAACAGAAATTTACAAGAAATGTAAAACCTAACTATTACAAGTCTTGAATGGAATCAATATGAAGCATGAATCGTGAACTTGAAAAACAAAAGCCGAGTCGAGTAGAACTCTATCCGCAAGACAAATACGTCCCGACTAGTACTCACGGTTTGACGTAATGTCCCCAAAGATAAAATGGCTCTACCTCCTTTGTGTACAGTAGCACCACTGACACAAAGACACCTTTCGAACTCGAAGGAGCGAGAACTGGCTGGTGGATACAAATGCAGAAGGAAGTGTTCTTGAAAATGTTCGCCGAAACGTTACGACACTTTTAACGACACTTGAAGAATATGCAGAGATATGCGATTTTTATAGTGTATCTCTTCGTTCATCTCTTCCTTCTAACCCCCTCAAAGCAGCAAAACACCTAAGACTTATATAGGCCATCATTTCCAACACTTGTAGGGAATTAAAGATTAAGAGAGTGGGCATTAACATCATATGTAACTCCCATGAGTTATAACCTCTTCTTATGACCACCACTTGAGGAGTTACAAACTCCAAAAGACACATGAACCTAGACACCTCCAACGTCTAGATTCATCCACACATGAACTTGGACACCTCCAATGTCTAGATTCATCAGGCCCAACAGTTACTTGAATTTAGGCCAAGCCAATTTTCAAGTTACAAAACTAACTAACCTGAACCCGAGCCCAAATGGTCCAGTCCGGTCCAAGGCCCATTTGTGATCATACACTTGTGTTATAGTATATCCAACCAATAACACCTTCTAGTATTTATACTAGGATAAACTATGCCCATCCGCGTGGCCAACTTCGTGTATTAATTTCTCACTCATCACCGAAATTTGGTTTTTGAGAAATATAAAATACTACGAATATCTACTCGAAAAGTAAATTAACAGTTTATAATTCAATTCCTCCAGAATTAATTCTTAGCCACCGAAAATTTGGTCAAAGTTGGGTCGACGCCCGCTTTATCAAAACCAGATTTCCAACAATGTGTATATGATGTTATCGTTAAAAATATATTTTTTAGAAATTTCAATTGTATAAAAAAATTGTTTTAATATTATAAAATGGGTCTAACTAGTTTATACACCTAATGCGAGTTTATACACCTATATTCAAGCAACCACACATAGCTAAATGCCAACCCTAGTGTCGTTTAATGTTCATTTCAAATATAAAATCTTGAGTTTGCATTTACTATAGAAATTCTATTTCAGTTAATTCGATTCAAATTCGGGAGTTCATTAGTTTATATTTTCTCACTCGATTTATATTTAATGGAATTAAATTATTATAAACTCTCCTTAAATTTAAAAATAGAGAAATACAATCTAAACAATTTTTTAAAACATAAATAGAACTTAAAACTACAATACTTATCATGTCATCATGTTAATTGTTTTTTTCTTATCTAAATCCCTCGTGCCCTACACGTAATCACATACTAAATTCAACTTAATTAGCCGACTACCATTGTTATCACCTATTCTAAATAAGGTTACAATACTTTTCCACATTACTGTCAAGTCGCTTTCAATCAATATTTTATTTTGTGAGGCTCTATTTCAATCACCAATCCAAACACGAACACTATATCAAAAAAAAAAAAAAACACAATATCACTAATCATAATTAATTATAAAATAAGTGTTATTATGATTGTACTAACGTGGAAATAGGTGAGTCGTCCAATTTTATCCAGAAAAACACGTGAGAGCAGGAAACTAGTGCGAGAATTTTCCAAAGCGCAGGAAATCGCAAGCGTTCATCCTATACTGCACTATTTGCTTTGACTGGACATCACACTTTTGCCATGGAAAATACATTTATTACGGGGAAGAGATTTGTGTTGGAAATTATTACAATGGTTACAACGGGAAAACCTTCAAGATGGCTTACAAAGCAGGAAAGAAAAATTACAAGAAGATGTAAAACCTAACTATTACAATTCTTGAATGAATTCCAACTCGAAGCATGAATCGACAAAACTTGAAAAACAAAAATTAAAGTCGACTAGAACTATATCCGCAAGACAAATGCGTCCCGACTAGTGCTCACGATTTGACGTAATGTCCCCAAAGATAAAAGCGACTTACGTCTTTTCGTAGTAGCACCACTAACACAAAAACCCCATCGAACTAGGATGGTGCGAGAACTGGTTTGCTTGACAATTGGAAATGCAAAAGGAAGTGCGACACGAGATGTTGTAACACTTCGGTAGTAACACCTCGGGATGATTATGAGCTGCGAAAATCGACATCCTTTCTAACTTCTCACTTTACTCATCCTCCTCACCATGCAACAATGCACCATAGGCTTATAAAAGCCATAATTTCCAACACTTGAGGGAATTAAAGATAAGAGAGTGGGCATTAAACCACATGTAACTACCATGAGTTACAAGCATGTACTTATTACCACTACTTGAGGAGTTACAAACTCCAAAAGTCACATGAACTTAGACATCTCTAATGTCTAGATTCATAGACACACGAACTTGGACACCTCCAATGTCCAGATTCATCAGGCCCAACAGTCACTTGAATTTGGGCCAAGCCCATTTTCGAGTGACAAAACTAATTGAACCTAAACCCGAGCTCATAGAGTCGGGCTGATCCAAGGCCCATTTGTGATCATACACTTGTGTTATAGTATATCCAACCAATAACACCTTCTAGTATTTATACTAGGATAAACTATGCACATTCGCGTGGCCAACTTCGTGTATTAATTTCTCACTCATCACCAAAATTCGATTTTGAGAAATATAAAATACTACGAACATCTACTAGAAACGTAGATTAACAATCTACAATTCAATTCCTCCAGAATTAAATTCCTAGCCACCAAAAATTTGGTCAAAGTCGGGTCGACACCCACTTTATCAAAACCAGATTTCCAACAATCCCCCACATAAGTGGAAATTAATGCATGCATGAATGCAGACACGCAAACCAGTCCTCAAGAGACAATACTGCATCCGGAAAGGTAGCTTGTGGCTTTGAACCTTCCGTACTTAATAACATCGGGTACACTGGCGGCCTAGTGGACGCAATGCCTTGAACTATTCATCCACGGTGTATACTGAGACAATAGCATAGTAAGGTCTCAACACTTTCTGTTCTCACGTTTTGTGTCCGTTTCGGCCATGGACACCACTTTGAATTCATAAGTATTACTTTGAAGCGGCCCTCACTTCTCACTTATATAAGTGATCCCCTATCCGAGTGTCATGCCATACTCAACCTCAACGAGGTGTAGGAATCATTAAAAGTCAAATGACTTAGCCTCACCACAACTTTGCAGGTGTTTCAACACTTGCCATTGCTCTCTAGGGATGGGTTGAAACATTGTTTCCATGTGTTACAACATAACTTTCATAGCTTAGTTTTCCCATTGAACCAAGTTCTTGGGATCTCCAGTTATCATAGTTGGGCTACCACTATGATGGTTATTTTACTTTGTGGACTTTAAGCATATTCCCTCTAGCAATTTACTCAATTGATCTCGATTCAATCCTTTTGTCAAAGGATCTGCCAAATTGTATTTTGACTATATATATTCAATTGATATCACACTATTTGAGATCAATTGTCTAACAGTATTGTGTCTCCGACGAAAATGTCTAGACTTACAGTTATACATATTGCTTTGTGCTCTTCCTATAGCCGCTTAGCTATCACAGTGAATCATCACTGAAGGCACATGCTTCATCCAACATGGAATATCTTCCAAAAAGTTTTGAAGCCACTCTACTTCTTCACTAGCTTTGTCCAAAGCTATAAACTCAGATTCCATGGTGGACCAAACTATACACGTTTGCTTCGTGGAATTTCACGATACTGCACCACATCCAATGGTGAATATGTATCCACTAGTGGAGTAAGAATCTTTCGAATCCGAAATCCAAGTAGCATCACTATATCTTTCAAGTACAACCGAATATCTCGAGTAGTATAGCCCATACTCGGTATACTTCAAATATTTTAACACCCTGGTTAACGCTTTCCAATGTTCATGTCTTGGATTGCTCGTGAACCTACTCAACATATTAACTGGATAGGCCAAGTCTAGACGTGTACAGTTTGTGATGTACATCAGACTGCCTATAATTCATGAGTATTCCATCTGAGCCACTGGTTCTGCTTTATTAGCAACCAGATTTACACTTAAATCAATGGGCTTCTTTGACAATGAACTGTTAAAAGCATTAAATTTCTTGAGCACTTTCTCCACATAGTGGGTTGTGACAAAATAATTATATTATGAGTTCTGCTGATTTTCATCCCCATGATCACATCAGCAGTCCCCATATCCTTCATGTCAAAGTTTCTCTTTAACATTCTTTTCGTTTCCATGATAGCATCATGACTACTGCATATGATTAACAAATCGTCTACGCATAGACAAACTATGACAAATGCTTCCGATGTTCCTTTGACATATACGCATTTATCACACTCGTTGATTTTACACCCATTTGACAATATTGTGTTGTCAAACTTAAGATGACATTGTTTTGGAGCTTGTTTCATTTCGTACAAGGATCTTATTAACTTGCACACCTTTTTTTCTTGACCGGGTGCAACAAATCCTCCAGATTGTTCCATGTAGATTTCAGCATCTACCTCTCCATTCAGAAACGCCATCTAGACATCCATCTGATGAATCTTTAGATTGTGCAAAGCAGCAATCGCGAGAATCACCCAAATAGACGCAATCCTCGTTACCGGAGAATAAGTGTCAAAGAAGTCATACCCTTCATTTTGTTTAAAGCCTTTGGCTACAAGCCGTGCTTTATACTTATCAATAGTTCCATCTGTTTTATACTTCTTTAGGATCCACTTACATCCTAAAGGTTTAGGACCAGCCGGGAGATCAACCAACTCCTATGTATGATTTTGCATAATGGACTCGATTTCACTATTGATTACTATTTGCCAGAGTAGAGCATCTGGACTACTTAGAGCCTCTTTAATCGAGTTTGGCTCACCATCTAACATCAATGTTAGAAAGTCAGGACCAAAGGACTTAACCACCTTAGGCCTCTTACTTCGTCTCAGTTCGTCACCACTCGGTGTTGAACTAACTATTCTGTTAAGTGTGACAACAAGTGTTGTACCAAATGTCATTCCAAATGTTATAACACCCGAAGCAACATCTGCAGTAACACCTGCAGCTGTTCCAGATGTTATAACACCAGAAGTAACACCTCCAGCAACACCTCTAGAAACATCTGAATACAGAGGTTTCTTTAAACTTCCATTTATCCTTTCTTTACAAGGATAAATATTCTCAAAGAATATATCATTCCTTGACTCAATTATGGTACCAACTATCATTTTCGGATTTTTTGACTTATGTACCATAAAACGATATGCACTACTGTTAAGTTCATAACCAATACAAACACAATCGACCATTTTAAGACCGATTTTAACTTTATTTGGTTCAGGTAATGCAATCTTAGCCAAGCACCACCACACTTTAAGGTATTATAAGAAGGCTTACAATTTTTCACAATTCGTAAGGAACCTTATCTTTCCTTTTAAGTGGGATTTTATTCAATATGTGGTTTGCCGTTAAAACAGCTTCCCCCCCACATATTCTGAGTTTCTTTGTTCAACTCCGGATTACCCCAGAACTTACACAGCTTATGGTCATTTCATTAGCATTAGAATGTTTTCCGCTGTTCTAAAACCATTATAACCTCGTTCCAACAATATCGTTAGAACCTCGTTCAAACAAATTTCAGAACCTTGTTCCAATAATTTAGTTCGAACCATTTATAGTGAGTGTGGCCTCAGATGTTGTCACACCTTCAGCAACACTTCAGACCTCACACTTGGTTCTGAAACTGCCTTAGGTGTTACACACTTTTGCCAACACCTCCTGTAAATATCTTTTCAGTGTCTGCATCTGGTGTTACAACACCTCAGACAACACTTTCTGCAACTATGGTACAATGTGTGTTTCTGGTGTTACAACACCTCAGACAACACCTCCTGCAACTGTGGTACAATGTCTGTTTCAGGTGTTACAACACCTCGGACAACACTTTCTGTAACACTTAAATCTGCAACTGAAGCTCGAAAGCCAAAGTGAGACAGAAAGTATGGTTATAACCCCACAGTCACTGGATCCGTTAGAATTCTTAAAAAGTATTCCAACACAATTTTCTCGAGTCTTTACCAAGACTTTCATGGATTTAGCTTCAGACATCCGATTGCTTTCTTCGATTTTCAATCGAACAATCAGGCCACTAATACAATTTCTTTCCAGTTTTGCATTTAGGAATTCATGAAAATTTTCCAACCTAGTAACAACATCTAAACGATGCAAACCATTTGAATTTTTCATTTAAACCACATCCCTTCAGCACGAATATCATGCGAGATCAGTTGAAACTTTTAGACTAGTTTCACATTTTTGGATTCTTGGAATCATCCATTTTTCAATCCAAAAATCAGAAATAATGAACCTCTTGGAAATCACATCCTCATTTCGTATTTCTTTTCAAAACATGAACCTTTTGGAAAAATATCATCAGTTCAAACCACACAATACATACAGTAAAATGTACCACTAAGTCCGTTAAGGACAAAGTCACGGCATAGGAAATCACCATCCTAGCCCCATGCTTCAAATGCAACGTGTTTTTAGCAACAACAACAATTCCATCAACCACTGGAAGGTCTTCTGTCAGATTCATCTCCACGCCAACGCTTTGTTTCTCCTCGCCATCGTGAAGGTACGCTATTTGTCTTGCGCTTGTTGGTAAAAATTACAATGGTTACAATGGGAAAAACCTTCAAGATGGCTTACAAAATAGAAAAGAAAAATTACAAGAAGATGTAAAACCTAACTATTACAATTCTTGAATGGATTCCAACTCCAGAAGCATGAATCTGACAGAACTTGAAAAACAAAAGCCGAGTCAAGTAGAACTATATCCGCAAGACAAATATGTCCCGACTAGTGCTCACGATTTGACGTAATGTCCCCAAAGATAAAACGGCTTACGTCTTTTCTGTAGTAGCACCACTAACACAAAAACCCCATCGAACTAGGATGGTGCGAGAACTGGTTTGCTTGACAATGGAAAATGCAAAAAGGAAGTGCTGACACGAGATGTTGTAACACTCGGTAGTAACTCCTACTGGACAGATTATGAACTGCGAAAATCTGACATCCTTTCTAACTTCTCACTTTACTCATCCTCCTCACCATGCAACAATGCACCATAGGCTTATAAAAGCCATCATTTCCAACACTTGAGGGAATTAAAGATAAGAGAGTGGGCATTAAACCACATGTAACTACCATGAGTTACAAGCCTCTACTTATTACCACTACTTGAGGAGTTACAAACTCCAAAAGTCACATGAACTTAGACATCTCTAATGTCTAGATTCATAGACACACGAACTTGGACACCTCCAATGTCCAGATTCATCAGGCCCAACAGTCACTTGAATTTGGGCCAAGCCCATTTTCGAGTGACAAAACTAACTGAACATAAACCCGAGCTCATAGAGTCGGGCTGATCCAAGGCCCATTTGTGATCATACACTTGTGTTATAGTATATCCAACCAATAACACCTTCTAGTATTTATACTAGGATAAACTATGCACATTCGTGTGGCCAACTTCGTGTATTAATTTCTCACTCATCACCGAAATTTGGTTTTGAGAAATATAAAATACTACAAACATCTACTCGAAACGTAGATTAACAATTTACAATTCAATTCCTCTAGAATTAAATTCTTAGCCACCGAAAATTTGGTCAAAGTCGGATCGACACCCACTTTATCAAAACCAAATTTCCAACAATTTGAACCCTGCTTATAAGCCACAATCCTGTTTAATTAATGCGAGATATATTCCTTCCCAACACCTCGTGTAATTAATTTCGAGTGTGATCTAACTAAATTTGAATAAAAATATTAAAGATGTACCAAGACATGAAAATTAATTATAACCATCTTGCTATTTATAGCAATTAATTTATGGTGTCATAGGTTTGGTTGATAATACCATGTTTGTACACGTACCAACAACATTGTAATGGTACTATTCTTCCACATGTATTAAATGTGTGCCAAGACTATTTTTAGCGGACCCCCACCCATATAACCAAACAATCCTTCAATTCATGTATATCAGCAACCTATGCTAAAGTAGAGGACAAAATAGTTGAAGGTATGGTAAATATGAGAACATAAATAAATGTTATTAACTTAGATGCTTATTTAGGTTATACATTTTCATTGAAGTCCATGCTTGTGTCTTTTGTGATGGAAATTGTATAGAATTGGAGACCTCGATAAAATTAGCTTGGTGAGAAGAAATATTAATAATTATTATTTTAAAAAATATTGTGGAGGAAAAACTTTGTTAATTGATTCTAAAAATTTGTCTAATAAAAGAGTATGCAATTCAATTGAGTATGTATGCTTAGAATTGGTGATCAAGACCGTCGGGTCAGCACAGAAAATCAAATTGGGTCGACTGGGCCCAGAATTAAATCAAGCCTCTCATTTTCTGGTCCAATCCAACACAAACCTCATATTTATATCTAACTTGTAGGTCCCAAGGGGTGTAAGTGTAAGGTTTAGAAGGGGGAGTTGAATAAACCTTACCAAATTTTCGATTTAGTCCTTTCTAAATATTCAGAGTTAATACTACACAGTTGTGTCCTAGATGGACAGTCAATTTAGTCACTCGGTAGAGTTAATCTCTCAACGAGACTCAATGAGTTTGTTGATGGAATAACTCATTTGTTGACTCTAAATAAACTCGACTGTGGTTTTGTTTTCAGCGGAAGACTTAACACCCTTTAGTTTGATAAAGCAAGAGTTTATTGCTTGGTTTAGTACTTATAAATTATCAAGTGGATAGCAAATTTATCAGGAGATATAAGCGATTAATAATGCAGGAATTAAAATGCTTTGAAATGTAAATGACAAAGTGAAATTTTTATAGAGGTTCGAAGATGGGGTAATTCTTCTACTCCTCTCTTCTCCAACTCCCCGGAGGAATCCACTAGGTAATGATCGTTTACAAAGTGGTAAGCAGTCCAGATACAAGTCTTGATCACACGGTGACTTGATCCTTTGGGACTCGATCTGGAGAGACGCCTTGATCACTCGGTGGCTTCTCGTCCGACTCGAAGCCTTTCTTCAGTAGGCAGTGCGCTTTGCTACTACTGACTCACTTGCTCAAGCTCTTTGGATTTGATCACGAAGCCCTCCAAAAGCTTAAGACTTGGTTCGATCTTGAACCTTCCTACAATCCTTCGTGGAATGTAGACCCCTTGTTTTCAGTATTTTCCTCTTCAACTGATTGAAGTTATCTTTTCTTCACAGGTGAGTGTTGGATTGATGTTCTTCGTAGTTTAGGCTTGAGGATTGAGAATGTTTCTGATTTTTCTAATAATTGCTTGAACGTCTTTTGGTTCAGGTCCGTCTCTTGTGTCACTTGTCTCTCTCTTCTCTATTAAACTCCTCAGCCTTTTATAGTGACCTTTCAAAAATTTGCTCGTTGAAGAGATAGGCTAATTTTGAAAGTCACTTGCAGTCGTTGGCTTGTCTTGTTGCAGTCCTTGAAATTGCCATTTCCTCGTATGAATTGTTCTTTCACTTTTTCGAGTTCGACACGGTGTAGTGCTTCCATTGGTTCATTCCATTTGCGCTTCCTCGGGACCGAGCACTCAGAAAGGTGGTATGGAGATATTACTTATTTAAGTGAATCTCTTGATTTACGTAGGCAACGGATCTTTTACAATTATCTCGACTTGATCGCATTTCCTTGCTTTCCCCAGGTGACTTAGAGTCGCCTTCCAATCATGGATGACTCTCGCTGTCACTTCAACTTGAGACTTGGCTTTTCTCGAGTTGACTTTGACCGATACTCCACTTAGCCGCATCTCATGCTTCTTCAGAGTTCGTCTCTACTCTTTTTGCCATACTCAAATTGTCTCACACAGAGTCTTCCTTCCAGTCTTGATTGTCTTTTGCATGTTGGGCGTAGTGACTTAACTCGGCTTGGCTAGCTCTAATTGTTACAAAGCATTTTACAACAAAATTGGGGTGCCAACTTTCTATTTTAAGTTTTACATGGCATTCATCAAAATCTAAACAATAAAATTCCTAACAATTTCCCCCTTTTTGATGATGCCAAAACTTAAACAATTCAAAAATGCAAACAACAAAGATACATACAGATAGTGTATTGACATAGAATGTATACTTGAGAATCAATTCTTTTATTGATCATATCATTCTTGTTCTTTTACACTTTGTTTACAAAGGTATCGTCAGTACATATTTGTCTACCACGTAAAATAAAGAATTCTGACTTTATTTGGAGAAGACTTACATTGTATGTATCTACATTATAAAATACATGAAGGGTGGACAAAGAACACTTCATCTCCTTCCTTCGCCTCCTTCTTTCATCTTGTTCAAGATCTTCTTCTCTTCTTCTCTTTTTCTCATCATTTGCCTTCTTTTTCTTTTCATATGCCTTCATGGCGCTCTTCATCTCTTCTTAATCTTTCTGTCTTTCCTCCCATATATTTGAGTTTGTCTCTTGTTTTTTTCTTCTAATCTTTTTGCATACTCGGCCATTACATTTTTAGCCACTCGCAAATTTGCCACTTGGTCAAGCCCCCAAGAGATCCCTCCTTTCTTTCCTCGGATCTACATATTCAATATTCTTGGCGGAGGCCTAGTCCAAGCTTCTTCCTCCACCACGCTTCTTCCTCTACCTGCGGGGCGTATCTTTGTCTTGGTGTCTTCTTCTTTCCCGGTGAGTGACCGGCGGAGTGACCCCAGAGTGATTGCCGTAGGTAGTCTCGCCTGTCGGCTTCTTCACATAACATGAGACCCTTTTCCCAAGACAAGTCCCAAGCTTGAGCCATAGACATATTTGCAAAGTATCCCTCAGTTCGAGCGTTTTGAATTCATCAATCGATCGTGGCTCGTCCGACATCCGAGATGGCATAAGTGTCTTCTCTTTGGAATGCCTCCGTGTTCTTTCAAGATGTTCATAACTCGGGCATCCATTCTTCCTTCCACTTCCTTCATCCCCGCTTCAATTGTTTTTCTCTTTTCACCATAGATACATCAGAGAGTGTTGGAGTGGCGAGTCACGGGGAGTTTGCTGGCGATAATGTCGATGTGACAGGACCCTGTTGAGGGTTTGTGCAATCATCAAGGTCACATCTTTTGATCCTTCCCCTCGTGATTTTCCTTTCTTTTGTTTCAAAGACTTCCACGGTGATTTTCCTTCGCAATGTTTTGCTCCTTCCTTTTCAACTTCGGATCCTTTGCGTTTTTAGGTATTCCTCTTCCCCTTTTTGGCATCATCAAAGAGAGAGAAACGCCCGGAAATAGATCGCAGCGGGAAGTCAAGCCTGGCGATAGTTGAGTTTTGTCTCGAGTCTGCTGCGAGTATGCGAAGACGAAATTGATCGAGTAGCGTTGGACTCTCTTTGAAATCGGTTTCATCTCGGCCCATGAGAAGGTGAATTTTGTATTCATGGTCTCTTCCAAACGTAGATCACTTTTGTTTTGCTCACGCAGCGGTTTAACCTCGGCAATGTGAGCTTCATGCATGTGCTCAATATGCTCTCTCAAACTTCGTTTTTGCATCGGCATTTTGGCTCTCCACACCGGTGACTTGTTGAACAATGTCACGAAGTATCTTACTTGTTCCACACGCATTGTTTGTCTTTGTTGCCACCATTCCTCGATCCGGACTGTTATGCCTCTTAAATCGCCAGTGAGATTGGCATCTCTGTTGTCCAATCGCATATCCAAAGAGGCACGATGCCTCTCCATCCGTTCAACCTCGGCAAATAGTGCCTTGAACACTTCTCGAACTTTAGCCGATTCTTCATTGCGGTGATGGCCATGCAACGTCAAAATCATAATCAGTGGAACAATGGTACGATTGAAAAACAGTGAGCTGGTACGTGATAGCGTGCTTGTTCGTTTCGACTCTTCGTGGAGTTAAAGGTATCTCCGGTGAAAAAGGAAAAGACTCTACGAAGGATTCATCACCGCCAACTAGGATCATTCGATGATGAGTAGTGCGCGTGAAGTTCTTTTAGGAATCGATCTTGCTGCGGCTTGAGGAGCTGCGCAGTGGACTCGGTTGGTGGGTTTTGTTGTGAAGTGGTCCCGTTTTGAGCCTCAGTGTCTCAGCGCCTTCGTTGGTCTCGGTGATTTTTCCGATTGAGTAGCGGTCCTCGGCCTTATCGGCAGCGTCATCGGACGATGATGAGATTTCCATTGGTGGCTCATCATCAAAATTAAATGTTTGACGAGTAGTCTTGGGATCGACTTGCTCGTGCTTGGAACATCCGCAGTGAGTCCTTTGGATGCATCACTGAGGGGATGACTCGACTTTTTTCTTCGCCTTTCTCGATCCCGAAAAGGTTACATCGAGGATTTTCTGGGAATCATGAAGTGTGCTTATCTCCTTCTCGGATGGGTCGATGATAGCGGGAGGATGTTCTCTATTTGAAACTTCTTTACACAAGGAAGTCTCAACTTCCCGTGGGCCTTCATTACCTCCGCTAGAGTCTCTCACAATGACGAGGCCTTAGTCTCCTTTTCGATGTCGGTGTCTTAGGGTCTTCGCGGTGGCATCCGTTGGAGTCTCAACCCCATGGATTGCACTTTCATCGCCCCAGTGTTAACTCTGTGGCATTCCTTCATGTGCCTCATTTCGCAAAGCAGCGTTATTAGCCGCCAGGCGATTTGGCACCTTAGTGAGACAGGCTCAACCGTCTCGAGCTTCATTGATGGCAACTTGATGTTCTTCTTGTGTTTGTATTTTCTCTACTTCGCCTCCTTGATTCGTTGTGGAGTCATCTGCAAAGCATCCTCCAACCTTGCTGCGGTGAAGGGAGTTTCCCTCGGTGGCGCACCAGTGAGTGACTTGTAATGGGGTCACTCGTCTCCAAACTCCCTGTTGCGATTGAATGTTCAGCCGTTGGGGCGGTGGTGAAACACCTTCAATAGGGGTTGGCTCATTGGGGTCCCCACTATCCCATTTCATCGCCAACTCCCTTATTGCTTTCTTCCGAGTGGTGGGAAGTGGTAGCGCAAAGCAACAACATTGGCGATTTTTTGAACCACTCCCATGGGATCAATTTCGGTGTGTTCGGAGGACTCTCCTGGTCCCTCCATCGTCGTTGCTCGTGAAGGATTCATGATTCGTGCGAGTGCTTTGCTGCATTTGCAACTCTTCTGGCACGTAAGAAAACATTTTCGATCTCTCATCACATCGAGAGGACATCAAGGAGAGGATGTGTGTGTTACGTGGTGTCGGAGATAGACAGATCTTTGGCCTTCTCACGTGCCTCGGCTTCCTCAGCTTGCTTTTCTCTCTCCCTTTTCTTGTAGATCTGCAGGATGTACGTGCGATTATCTTCATCCGATCTTTGGGAGATACGGTGGTCGATCCAAGGAAGCTCAACAGGTTCCTCTTCTTCTTCAATGAACTCGTGTCGTTGGAACTGTTCCTGGATCAACTCGACTTCCATTTCCTCCACTCACGCAGACGATTTTGGATGTCCCGGGTAAGGTGGAGATATGATCATCACATCACTATCCGCTTTAGCAGCTTTTTGTGTTTGTTTGTGTGGACTACAGTGTGTCTTGGTTGCCTCTGTGATCGCCTTCAGTGAGACTTGGTGTTTCATCAACTACATCTGGAGACTCTACTTCTCCAGTGATCTCGTGTATCTGCTCCGGTGAGTGGTGACTCAGGCCCGGTTTTTCAAGCTCGGAGCGCTTGACAATGCGTCTTCGTCTCCTAGTTTGTACCGGAGGGATTTACGGTTCAAAGATGGTGTCCTCGAGTCTTGGCGGCCGGGCCGTCTTTGGTGTCTTTTCCGAGGAGGCGGCCGTCTTGGCTTCTCGATTCTCCTCCTTTTTGACGATCGGAGAAAGTATTTGGGAGTCCTTCTCGACCACGCTGCGCAGCGGGGTTTCTGTTCTTTGGGCGGGTGATTCTGCTGCGGGCGGGAGCATGTTTGGTTTTCTTTCTTTGCAGGGCGATCTTATCTTAGTTGCGAGGGCAACTTTTCTTCTTGGGTGGGAGGAAACTTGATTTGTATCTTTGGTGGTGATTCCCTCTCACTCGTGTCGGCCTCTCTTGGCGTAAGCTCTCTTGTGCGCCGAGAGATTTGCTCTGAACATCCTCTTGTTAACATGGAATGCTTTCCCATGTCTAAGAGGGACTCATTTCACCTCTATCGGTCGGCCAATCACTAGGCCATATCCTAGGGATCCTCCAAATGTGCCATCTTCCTTGAAGGATTTGTTCCCCATGTTACGCAGAGTATGTTGTAGACAAACTCCCGGTTTATCTTCTTTTTCTCGCGATGATTGCAGCCATTACAATCAGCTTTGCCTTTGTGATTGATCAAAGTCGCCAAATTTGATGTCGATACATTTGGCAACAATGTCCAACAACTTGTGATAATCCTCCTTCGCCGATCTCTTGTTTGTCTTTGTATACACTATTTTATCAAAGAAAGTCGGGCTTGGCTATTTCTTTCCAAGCATCGCCCAAGTTTACATCAACCGTTAACCTCGATGCCCTCTGCCGGTAGTGAGCAATGTTCGGCCAAATCCTTGGCGAGAGATAGTCGATTGCTTTTAGTGAGCGGATGACTTTATTCCTTCATCGTGAATTTCGGCATTCACGTAGAATGGGCGACCTCCTCCACATATGTCATTGGATATTCTAACGTCGTAAACGGTTTCGACCGGACGTTTCCAACTTTTCAGCGATTTTCTTCACTAGGGTGTCGGACCCTATTTCACCATTCCGTCGAAATCCACCGTAGAGGTGTGGATTTGCTTTCCTAACTTGGTAAAGTCATAAGTTGGTGCCATTTTTCAGATTATATCGAAGAAAAACTCGAAATTGATTTGAAGATAGATAGGGTTTCGAGAGAATTTTGCCTTTGCTTTTGAGAGAAAGAAATGAAGCAGTTTTAGAAGTGTGAGAGAGAAACGGACGAAAATGGTTTAAATATGGTTTATGAAAGGGCGTGCGGGTGGTTTTGAAATGTGATTGAAATCAACGGCTTAGATTTTGCACGCCTTTATTTAGCATTTAATGTCCGTATTTAATGCGGCAACATTTATATCCAATCATAAGCTTGGTGTGCGACTTTATGTGCGTACACCTCATCATTATCTTTGACGTATTCC
Organism: Rehmannia glutinosa; assembly: GCA_016081115.2. Taxonomy (NCBI): domain Eukaryota; kingdom Viridiplantae; phylum Streptophyta; class Magnoliopsida; order Lamiales; family Orobanchaceae; genus Rehmannia; species Rehmannia glutinosa. The sequence continues at coordinate 431,438 of JABTTQ020001197.1, forward strand.
TTAAAACATTCCCGCTTAGTCAAACGATTGCGTTTTTGTCACTTTGCTCATAAGTGACTCGAAACTTATCCCTTAGCTGATTTAACTCTTCTTCTCACAGTTCTCTTAGTGACTCATTTCTATCAGTTTTGACTCGGTGTCAGCTTTGTCTTTCCGATCTGGTGATTCTTGGTGATTTGTGTGTTCACTCTTTTTCACTTCCTTATCTGTTCCATTTCTTTTCTTTGATTTTTACGTGTGTCAGCTCGGTTCAATTAACCCTAACTCATGTTTGAGTTCTTCAAATCTTGACTCACATAATGGTTTTGTGAAGATGTCACTAGTTGTTTATCGGTTGAGATATATTCGGGGTGATGTCCTTCTTTTTCAACGTGATCTCTTATGAAATGATATCGACATCAATATGCTTTGTTCTTGAGTGCAACACGGGATTTTGAGTGATTGCTATTGCACTTGTGTTATCACACATGATTGGAATCTCTTTTCTTCAACTCATAGTAGTCTCCATTTGTTGTCTCATCCATAGAACTTGGGCACAACTTGTTTGCCCCATGCCTATGTATTCGCCTCATTTGTAGAGATGGCTATTGAGTTTTTTCTTGCTAAACCAGAAATCACTGTTCCTAGCATTTGACATGTGCCTGAAGTGCTCTTCCGTCCACTCTGCATCCAAAGATAGTCGAGAATCTGAATAGCCAATTAGCTTGAATCCACCTTCCTTTGGATACCATAGGCCTACTTCTTGGCTTCCTTTCAAGTATCTCAATATTCTCTCTTTGTCATATGGCTCTCTTTTGGAGCAGATTGGAATCTTGCACATACACCTACTGGGTGAAGGTGATGTCCGCCCTTCTTTGTGAGATAGAGCAATGATCCAATAAGTGCTCGTATCTTGTTTGATCTACTGGGCTTGCCATCCGCATCCATGTCCATTTTGGTGATGTATTCATTGGTATTTTTTCGGAAGACTTCTCTTCCATACCAAACTTCTTCATTAAATCTCTGGTGTATTTTGTTTGACTTATGAAGGTTCCATCCTTCAATTTCACTTGAAGTCCAAGGAAGAATGTCGGTTCTCCCATCATGCTCATTTCAAATTTACTTTGCATGAGGTTTGAAAACTTTTCACACACGACTCTTTGTTTGTGGATCCAAAAATGATGTCATCCACATATATTTGAACAAGCAAGATACTCTTTTTGTCTTGAATCCGAAAAGGGTTCTATCTACTTTTCCTTTTGTGAATCCATTTTCGATTAGGAATTGTGACAAGGTATCATACCAAGCTCGGGTGCCTGTTTCAATCCATATAGAGCTTTCTTGAGTTTGTATACCTTATCTCCAAGAGTCTTCCGCTCAAATCCTGGAGGTTGTTCAACATACACTTCTTCTTCCAAGTAAACCATTTAGGAATGCACTTTTACATCCATCGATATACAATGAAATCCTTGTGAGTGTGACAGGCAAGAAACATCCTTATAGCTTCCAATCTTGCTACGAGGGGCAAATGTTTCATCAAAATCTATCCCTTCTTCTTGACAATATCCTTTGGCTACTAGTCTTGCTTTGTTTCTTACCACGTAACCTTCCTCGTTCATCTTATTTCTCAACACCCATTTGGTGCCAATAACATTTTGATGTATGGGTCTTTGCACTAATTCCCACACTTTATTTCTTTCAAACTCGATTGACTCTTCTTGCATAGCTTGAATCCAATGTATGTCGCCCAAAGCTTGTGTCACGTCTTTGGGTTCTATTTGCGAGATGAAGCATGTGAACATGGCTTCTTGTTGAGTTCTGGATCTTGTTTTGACACCTTCTCTTATATCTCCAATGACAAGTTCGTGGATGATCTCTCGGCCATCTTACATCAGGTTGGAGTAAGTTATTTGGATTCGATCGACTTGCGGTTTGTGTTTACGTGATCGGCTCTCTCGTAATCACTTAGCTGCAAATTTTCCATTGTTTACGAGATTTGACTATCTCATCTTCTTCGAATTGATAATTCCGACTTCAAACTTCAAAGATAGGGACTCTTACGTATGTTTGGATGATTCAACTTTATCGGTGATTCTTCAATGTCTTCTCCATTTACATTTGGCTCATCGAATGCTACATGAATGGATTCTTCTCGTAACCATAGTTCTTTTGTTGAGTACTCTGTAGGCTTTGCTTTCAATTTGAGTATCCTAAGAAGATACCTTCATGACTTTAGCATCAAAAGCCTTTAGGTTGTCTTTGCCGTTGTTGTGGATGAAGCATTTACATCCAAATATTTTGAAATATGCAACATTTGGTTTTCTTCCATCCGGATCTCATAGGAGTCTTTGTTGTCTATTTATCATACATCTTTTGGGTGTAGCAAGTTGTGTTGATTGCTTGAGCCCAAAATCTTTTTAGTAACCCCTGCCTACCTAACATGGTCCTTGGCCGCTTCTTTGAGGGTTCTATTCCTTCTTTCTCGCAACTCCATTCTGTTTGTGGAGTTCTTGCCGATAGTTGATGACCAATACCATTTTCAACACAAATCGAGTTATTATTCCATTGACAAATTCGGTTCCTCCTCGATCTTATTTTGATAATGGTTTGACTCTTCTCGTTTTGAATCCTCTTCATCATTTTGTGGTAGTTTTTGTAGAGTTTCTTTCTTTTACACATGAATATTGTCCATGTATATCTTGAGTAGTCATCTACTACCACCAAGGTGTATTTCTTTCCACTTATCTTTGTTTGGTTCCTTTGGGCCAAATAGATCCATATGAAGCGGTATGCAATATTCTTGTTGAGGATGAGCACGTTTTTTCTTTGAATGACGACTTGATTTGTTTTCCTTCGACATCGTCACATATACTCTCCTTTTTGTATCGAGAGTCAGTAGTCCTTCCACAAGATGACTTGCCGCCTTGTTGATTGTTTTGAAATTCGGTGTGACTACCTTTTTGTGCCACAACCAACTTGATTAATTGTCTTTTGCTAGTAGGCAGTCTTTGGGAGTTGGTTGACCAATCCACTACATACATATTTTTCTCGTCTACATCCTTGCAAAGACAACTTCATTTGATTCAATATCTTTGATTTGGCATATACCCATGTTGAATCCAACATTGTAGCCCTTGTCTGCGAGTTGGTCGATGTTTAGCGAGGTTGAAGTTGAGTCCTTCAACATATGCAACGTCGCGTGATTTCTAATCCATTCCTCTTGATGGATCCAATGCCTCTTATTTCACCAGGAGCTTCATTTCCTCCAAATATGACTTTTGCTCCTTTTACTTCCTTGAATTTTGTGATTTTTCTTATTTCTGTCGTGTCCGGAACACCACTATCTATGTACCAGGTTCCTTGGCACTCGGTTGTTCCTTGAACCCGCAATCAAGGAAATTAAGTTTTAGGTACCCATACTTGTCTCGGGTCCCGAGGGGTTAGAATTGTAAGATGATCCAACCAACTTATAGCCAAATGATTTGACTCTACGGGGTTGCCATCTATCAGTGCCATAATCATAATTAATCCTGGCAAATTGCTTGGGAATTCTAGGTTCATACAAATTGTCTCTTTTGTCTCAGATACTGCATATGTGTTTTAGCAATTGCCTTCCCAGGTAATTGTGGTGTCTTTGAGTGTAGTGCCTAGGTGCATATGTGTCTTTGATGAAAGCTCTTATACTTTTGGAATGGCCTTTCTTTGAGTTCTAGGCCTTTGCCATTTGGGCTTATATTCCATAAGTCTATGCGATAGTTCACATTATTCCAATCACTTGGCTTGGATATTTTCTACAATTCCCATCATATGTATTTCTTTTATGGATTTTCGGGATTTTTGGTAGCTCGCTTCTTCTTTACAGAGTATTTTTGTTTGGAGTTTCTTTGAGGACTCGGTGAATTTCTTCTCATTTGTCCTTTCAAAGACACTCAATAGTTGTTTTTTTTCCTTTGTAACCAAGGCCGTTTGCTTGTTATTGTGCTTTGGAGTGAATGTGTGTGCAACATTTAGAGTTTTGGATTTTTCGGACTCTTCATGACTTTAAGATCCTTTTTCCAAAATTACTTTTGAGGTTTGACATAGCACGAGAGGAATTAAATCCTAAACCTGTTTTGTCTCCACATTCTCTTTGACTCATAATAAGATCATCCAATGATTTAGATGCCTTAGTGAATGAGGCAATAACATTCTTGAGGTCATTCTCCTCTTTTCTATAGCAAAGCAATTTCTGCTTTATTAATTTAGCATTTTCGATCTTTAAACTTTCATTCTCAACAACTATTTGACTTAGAGTACTCGGCTCCTTAGTCGGCGTTGAGTTTTTGACTTTGAGTAGGTTGTTTTCCTCATTCAACAAGTGTATGTGAGGATTTAATGTGTTCAAAATCTTTCATCATTTTGCCTAATGAATCATAAAGATAAGTGGGTGATGAAGTGTGTGTGTGTGATCACTATCACTAGTGTCGAGTTTGTTGAGTTAGATTGTACCTCATCTTCTTGGTCATGTTGATCTTGTTCTTTGGCCATCAAGCGGTCGAGCTTCTTCTTCTCGTGAGTCACTTGAGTAGTCACTTTTCTTTCTCTCAATCATTGTCTCTCTCTTGACTTGGCTGTTTCAAAGATCTCTGACCATCATTGCCTTTTTCCTTTCTTGTCTTCTTTCTTTGAAGACCTTTCTTTCTTCTTCATCCCCTCGTATTTGTTGACTACAGGATATGGATGATCAATGGAATAGTGACTGGTTGTCTAAGATTCAAAGATAGATATTCAACCTTTTGATCACTCTTTCTATTCTTGGATTGTCACCCTTTGATACTCAACTTTTTGATGATTTGTTCTCTTAGTTGGCCTATCTTCCCTTGATTTGGAGGAGCGAGTGTCTTCCGGAAGATTCACCCTTTTCTCTCTTGTAGTTCTTATTAAAGAACTTGTTGAATCTTTTAACCATCGTGGCTATTTCTTCTCGGGTCAATGACTTCTTTAACCTCGGCTCTCTCTTCCCATCTTTAACAATTAGAGCGAGTTGTTTTGGGTACATCTGTCTCTTCCTCGGTCTTTTTCTTCTCGGCTCAAACTCGTAGGCTTTGAGGTCCGAGAATAGTTCATGGTTGGATGTCTTTGATAGGTCCATGGAATGTCTCAGTGCCATGACTATGACCTTCATTTCCCATTCAGTGGGAGACTTTTAGGATCTTCATACACATTTCTTCGTGTATATTCCTTTCCAAGTGCAGACGGCTCATTTGTGATTTCGTGAACCGAGCATCCAGTTGATCCAGGTTCTCTCCCGAGATCATTTTGAAGTCCTCAAATTTCGTCAGACACCCATTTTTGATAATTTGTTTTCTTTGATTTGCTTTCGAGCCTTCACAAATCAATGTCACTTTGTCCCGCATTTCTTTAGCCGTTTTGCATGATTTGACTTTATTGAACATGGCTTTGTCCAAGGTTTTGTAAAGGATGTCCTTGGCTACATTGTCCAGGTTGTATCTTTTTCGTCATCATTTGTCCACTCGGTTCTTGGTTTTTCAACCATGGTGTCCGGGAGCAACATCTTCTTCTCCTTCACCGCAACTCTTCGCAATTTGTGTTCACCTTTAAGATTTGCGAGAGGACCATCTTCTATCACTATCCACATCTCATCATGTAATCTTTGATAGATGAGCTCCGCATACGAATTTTCCAATCATCAAATTCTTCAATAGTGAACATAGGGATGCGTGTCAAATTTGCTTCCATGATAATAACTTTTAATGATAAAAAGAGTTTCGAGAGTTTAAGTACTAAAGCAGACTTTGAAAAGTTTGGAGATCTAGTTCAAGAATAACCGGTGCGGAGGGTTCAATGAACCAACCGCTCCGATACCACTTTAGGTCCCAAGGGGGTGTAAGTGTAAGGTTTAGAAGGGGGTTGAATAAACCTTACCAAATTTTCGATTTAGTCCTTTTTAAATATTCGAGTTAATACTACACAATTGTGTCCTAGATGGATGATCAATTTAGTCACTCGAGAGTTAATCTCTCTCAACTCACTAATCGAGCCGTTGATGGAATAACTCATTGTTGACTCTAAATAAACTCGATTGTGGTTTTGTTTTCACGTGGGAAGACTTAACACCCTTTAGTTTGATAAAGCAAGAGTTTATTGCTTGGTTTAGTACTTATAAATTATCAAGTGGATAGCAAATTTATCACAGATATAAGCGAGTTAATAATGCAGAATTAAAATCTTTGAAATGTAAATGACATGCTGAAATTTTTATAGAGGTTCGAAGACGGGTAATTCTTCTACTCCTCTCTTCTCCAACTCCTGGAGGAATCCACTTGGTAATGATCGGTTTACAAAGTGGTACGATCCCGATACAAGTCTTGATCACACACCGACTTGATCCTTGGGACTCGGTCTGAGACGCCTTGATCACTCGGTGGCTTCTCGTCCGACTCACTTCTTCACAGGCGGTGCCTGCTTACACTACTGACTCACTTGCTCAAGCTCTTTGGATTTGATCACGAAGCCCTCCAAAAGCTTAAGACTTGGTTCGATCTTGAACCTTCCTACAATCCTTCGTGGAATGTAGACCCCTTGTTTTGAGATTTTCCTCTTCAACCGATTGAAGTTATCTTTCCTTCACATGTGAGTGTTGGATTGATGTTCTTCGTAGTTTAGGCTTGAGGATTGAGAATGTTTGATTTTTCTAATAATTGCTTGAACGTCTTTTGGTTCAGGTCTGTCTCTTGTGTCACTTGTCTCTCTCTTCTCTATTAAACTCCTCGCCTTTTATAGTGACCTTTCAAAAATTTGCCCGTTGAAGAGATATGCTAATTTTGAAAGTCACTTGCGATCGTTGGCTTGTCTTGTTGCGATCCTTGAAATTGCCATTTCCTCGTATGAATTGTTCTTTCACTTTTTCGTAGTTTTGACACGGTGTAGTGCTTTCCCATTGGTTCATTCCATTTGCACGCTTCGACCGAGCACTCGAGAAATGTGGTATGGAGATATTACTTATTTAAGTGAATCTCTTGATTTACGTGCAACGGATCTTTTACGATTATCTCGACTGACCGTGCATTTCCTTGCTTTCCCAGGGTGACTTAGAGTCGCCTTCCAATCATGGATGACTCTCTGTCACTTCAACTGAGACTTGGCTTTTCTCGAGTTGACCGATACTCCACTTAGCCGCATCTCACCGCTTCTTGATAGAGTTCCCGTCTTCACTCTTTTTGCCATACTCATTTGTCTCACAAAGAGTCTTCCTTCCAGGTCTTGATTGTCTTGCATGTTAGGGCGAATGACTTAACTTAACTCGAACAGCTAGCTCTAATTGTTACAAAGCATTTTACAACAAAAATTGGGGTCCAACTTTCTATTCTAAGTTTTCGTGGCGATTCATCAAAATCTAAACAATAAAATTCCTAACATAACTTGTATAGGGCGAGTCGGGCCAACTAGGGTTTCGGGCTAATCAATCTGGGCCAAAAGTAGGCCTTTTTTTCCCATTTCCTTTTTGGCTAAATTTTAATTTCAAATAGATGGGGAAAGGCATATTTTTGGCAGGAAAAAACTGAAATATAATAATGTGGGACTTTATTTAAGTTGGCACCAACAACAACAGAAGAACCACATTTGAAATCCAAACAAGTCTTCCAATTGCAAACATCGTGCTCGCTAGTAGCCAAATGCCAAGTAGCTGTCCGGATTCCCATGCTCTTAGATTGTCAACATCGTCATTACGTACGCCACACGGGGTATTATCGTCATTCCCATGCTCTTAGATTAATACTTGGACCATGTAGCCTCAAAACGTTTTGTTTGCACTATTCTTGTTTTGTATTTTCCCTCTATTTTTACTAAAATATACCCCATATATATCAATAATGATGACTTTACTTCCCTACTCTGTTTGAGGTAATTATTTACCATCTTTTTAAATTAATCTATATTATTATTTCTCAAAAACAAATTGTACACACTGTTTTTTCATGAGGAGGTCACATACAAAATATGGGTTCTTTTTAAGGGTACAGACTTGGATCGAAATTCTATTTAAATACAAGATCCGTCTTGGTTTATAGTGATCATCTCACATAAATTTTTGTGTTTTTTCATCGGTCGATTACAAAACAGTATATAGAATACAATGTGCCTTGTGGCTCAAGTAGGAGTGTAATTGATTCTTTTTATTTGATTCGATATTTGAATTCGTAATTAACATTTGAATTCGAGAAATTATAATATGAATCCAAATAAAAAAATATTTATTCAGATTCATATATTATTTAAATACGAATATGAATATTATTATATTCGGTTTGAGTATTCGAAATAATATTATATATATATATATAGGGGAGGATCAAGTGAGATCATGTCTCTAGGTGAGACACAATGAACTAATCTCAACCATCCCCCACTATTAATCAATGGGTATGATTTAATGGATAAAAAATATATTAAAATATTAATTTAATCAATATAAGGATAATAAGGTAAAATAACATAACAAGTTAGTTACAAAAATGGAATCAAATCTCTTTCTCTCTCATACATCTCCCAATTTCTCCAATCTCACGTCTCTCTCTCTCTCTCTCTCTCTCTCTCTCTCTCTCTCTCTCTCTCTCTCTCTCTCTCTCTCTCTCTCTCTCCTCCATTAACGCATATAAAGAAAATTGTGAAGAACTCAAATTACAGTTCATGAAAATTACAGAGAAAAAACAAAAAAAAAATCGGTGCAATATTACAGAGAAATAACGAACAGTGAGTTCGAAAACTAAATATGCAACAAAACTCAACTAAATATGCATTATCTGAATACTATCTATGTAGCGTAAAAAAACTAATATGTAGTACAGTATATCCAACTATGCAAAACGTCATAAACTATGCAACAAAATCAACTAACTATGTATTATCTAGAAATTATCTATGCATTGTGGAATAACTAAATGTGCAGTACATTATGTAACATCCCATTTTTATAATTTCCAAAAGCAACATTTCATTTTCATAACTAAATATACATTATATTGAACCTATTTATGCAGTGTAGTATAACTACATATGCAGTACATTATATTCAATTATGTCTTGTTTTCGTAAAACAGTGCCAACAAAATAACTAAATATGCATTATTTGATGTCTAATTATGCAGTAAAAGAACCCTAAATATGCTGTAAAATAAAAATATTTGAAAAAAAAAACAGGTTCCTTAAAATCCGCCACAAAATCCGGTAGTGTCAATTTCAGCCCATAAAATCCGCTGGGACCACTAATTTGAATTACAAAATTACAATCTTGCCCTTAAAATCAGCAAAAATTAAGAAATAATTAGAAAAACTGAATTAATCACATCCCTTCATTTTTAAGATCAATGGGTAAGATGAGTCCACATTTTGTCTCACCAGGGAGAGTGGTCTCATTTGAACCAAATCCTATATATATATATATATATATTTGTACAAATCACTCTTGTATAATCTTTATATATAAGTATATATTTATTTATGTAAATCATTAATATATAATGAATATGTTGAAAATAAACTTGATTTGATAGAAATAATATTAAGTTTCAAGAATATTTTTAAGTAGAAATTTTAAAAAAAAAAAGAGTATGTTAAACATTAGCGCCCAAGAAGCCCAATTTCTAGACATTCTCAAAAATATTTTGAGAAAATATTTAGATATTATGGAGAAGAAAAGTTGTAGGGGAATTTTAGAGTTATATATATATATATATATATATATATATTAGATTATTTTAGTGATGAATTGTAGACATTAGATCAAATAAATATAACATTTTAGTTAGAAATTTGTCTTAGTATAAATACGAGTTGATCGTTTTGTACCAAACCAATATCGACAAGAATCAAGAAAACGCATCCCCTAGTAAAAGAAAATATTTCTTATTCCAAATATATAATTTATTAATATATAATTTCTAAATAACCCAATAAGAAAAAAATGTTAATTCTAGTAAAAAAAATATCTTTTGTTCCAAACATATAATTTCTACATAATCCAACAACAAATGTTAGAATTTGAATACGAGTATTCGAATTGATGTATATATACTCGAATAAATTTTTAAATAAATATAATTATTCATTTTTGTATTTGAATATTAAAATAAATTGAAGAAGAATATTTTTTAAATGAGTCCAATACAAATAGAATAAATAGAATATTGCTATTGTTGATGTTTTGTAATGAACTAATCGTCATTTTTTTTTTCAAATTTATTGCCTCCACAACTCCTCTCAGGCCAATTCGTTATATAGAACTTTTAATATCTAACTTAATATCTATATAAAAAATAGTTATAATTATTATTTTATTTCATTTTACTCAGCGAGAACTTATTTATAGCCATGAATGAAAATAAGAATAACAATATTTTATTTGCACCGGAAACTAGAAGCTTAACAAAGAGCCAGTGCGACGACTTTTTATACAAGTTTCAGAAAAAAGAAACAAAAATAGAAACAGAAAAAGCTCCGACTTAAACAGAACAGCTTTTTCTCTCTGTAGCATAGCATCAGCTTATTTGTTTCTCTTAGAAAAAAGACTCATTTCTTTCTCTTAAACCTTCTAAAAAGAATCAACTTCTAAAAAAAATCAACGTTAAAAACATAGCACAAAAATGGCCGAGAACGAACGCTCACCGCCACCGTCTTCGTCTAAGCCTCCGGCGCCGACTGTCACGCTACCGCCGAGAAGTTCGGTTGAGAGCTTGTTTATGGGTGGGGCAGGGCTAAGCCCGGGCCCGATGACTTTGGTTTCGAGCTTCTTTGCCGAAAATGACCCTGACAACGACTGCCGCTCGTTTTCTCAGCTTCTCGCAGGCACTATGCCTTCTCCCGCAAACGTTAGGCAGAATTTTGGTCGGCCGGCGGCGGAGAATAGAGGGGGAGGTGGTGGGAGTGGGGAGTTTAGGTTTCAGCAGAATAGGCCGGCGGGGTTAGTGGTGTCGCAGCAGCCGGGTATGTTTACGATTCCGCCGGGGCTGAGTCCTGCTAGCTTGCTCGATTCGCCAGGGTTTTACCAATCTTCGCAGGTATTCGGTGGAGGTGTTTTTCGTAGTTTTGTTCGATTTCAGGGGATTTTCTCGTTTACAAGTTGATTGATGTAATTTTTTGCGGATAAGTATTTATATATGGTGCTTAGTTGCTGTTCTTGTGTGATTGTTACGTGGACGTGATTATAAGCTGGATTGTTGTTAGGATTGCAAAATGGTATGTGTATGTTGATGATTAGCTGTTATATAAGGAAAACTGAAGTGGAAAAAATGGGGCTCTTTTGGGGTCAAATAGTACTTGCTAAATATGTGGTTTATTTGGAAAGTGGGAAAATGGAGAAATAGGGAGCATGAATAACAACCTTTTATAGGGTTATGAATATTGGTTTGATAGGCAATTTTACCCTCTTTTGGGTTTGTACTTTATACATTGCACGGAGAATAAGAAGTTGGTTGAAATTGCATGCGATTCGGTAAACAGGGTAGAGAATCCATCAGTGCTAGACCTTGTATGTGTTCTTGTTAGGAACAAACTTATAGTAGGAATTTTTTTTTAATCCTTCTTAATGAGATAATCATATAAACAGTACTGCATTCTTTACGTGAACGCATAAAGCTCATATCGGCATAAGTATACCGTTTCTCTCTTTGTATATTTGGTTAACTGCTGCTGGGAGTATTTTCTTAAGGACCCTTATTTTAGGTCAATAGCTGTCTGGAAACATAGGTTACTGGTGGTGTTCATCCTGACTTTTGTTGAAATATAAACAGAGGTTACCACATAGCTTTCTATTAATTGCCCTCTGATGAGAACAAAACGGCTCAATTAATGAGGTGTCGGGTTTTGTTTTACTATTGATTTGGTTCTAGAAATATGAGTAAATTAAACTTAATCACATCATCATCACCTACAGAGACTTACATCTTCTGCATCATGTCACAAGCTGTATGACCTTTTATGTGGTATGGAATACTGAAAGAATGAGTGTCGAGAAAGAAAGGTAAAAGGATGCCATTTCTGAAGAAATCTCTGGCTTCGTGCTTCTTTTTCCAATTTATTTTTTACGTTTAGATGGAGATACTTTATTTTGCGGACAAATTAGTTGTTCTAACTGTAGAGAATATTTGATTAATTCACTAGTTTTGGAGTCATATGCTCACAGCATGCCTCTGGCTCTGAGGAAGTAGTGAGTTTTAGCATTCGAATTTTAGAAAGTGCCTTAGACTTTCTTGGAATTGTGACATTGCTCCTGTTTTAACTATTTATTCGTGATCAGGGTCCATTGGGAATATCGCATCAACATTTTCTTGCTCAGGTCACTGCTCAAGCTCAAGCCCAAGCCCAAATGCTCATGCAATCTGAGTATCCACCTTTGCAACAGAATATACCTCGGCCTATGCTAGATCGTAACATCGTTAAGGACTCATCTGATATTTCTCACTCCGATCATAAATCCCAACCATCTAATAACTTCACTGTTGATAAACCTGCTGATGATGGATACAATTGGCGGAAATACGGGCAGAAGCAGGTGAAGGGCAGCGAATACCCCCGAAGCTATTATAAATGTACTCATCCAAGTTGTCCGGTCAAGAAGAAAGTCGAACGGTCTCATGATGCTCAAATAACTGAGATCATATATAAAGGCCAGCATAACCATCCACCACCCAGCAAGCGTACAAAAGATAACTCTGATGGAACCGTAAATCATCAACCTAATGAAGGGGTGCCTTCTAACAGAGATCAAGAATCTAGTCAAGTTACACCCGAACATATATCAGGATCGAGTGACAGTGAAGAAGTGGGTGATGCTGAAACTAGAGTAAACGGAAGAGATGAGGATGAGCCTGAGTCAAAGAGAAGGTAATCTTGATTTGGAAAAAAAAAAAAAAAACTGATATCTTTACGATTTATGAAATAAATGTATCATGTTGAAATATTGACAGGAATATCGAGGTTCAGAATTCAGAGCAAGCATCATCGCATCGCACGGTTACAGAGCCTAGGATCATTGTTCAAACGACGAGTGAAGTTGACCTCTTAGATGATGGTTATAGGTGGAGAAAATATGGCCAGAAGGTCGTTAAAGGGAACCCTTACCCAAGGTGAAACGTTATTTTCTCATCGCATTTACAATTAAACCGTGACTTTTGTTGTGATGAGATCTTGATTAATTCAAATAGCTTGCTAGCTTTTCGGGGGGGGTGGGGGGGGTGGGGGGGTGGGGGGGATTAAGTGGAATCTATGTCTTTGCCATTGCTGATAGCCAAACCTATTGTAAAAGAATCTTTTTGTTTCCGCATTTGCCATGTCGATTATTATTAGCCTAGTCTTTGAAATGAGTTGACTACTGTTGAAGTGCCAATTGATCAATCACCATGGCTAAAATATTCACTGTTTATGAAATATTGGGTTGATTTTCTGCAATTTGTTTTTTCTTCTGATTTAATTCATTCTCATTTTGATTGTGTTTGCAGAAGCTACTACAAATGCACTAGCCAAGGGTGCAACGTGCGGAAGCATGTGGAAAGGGCTGCAACCGACCCAAAAGCTGTCATTACAACATACGAAGGAAAGCATACCCATGATGTACCTGCGGCTAAGACCAGCAGCCATAGCACCACTACTGCCGCTTCACAGTTAAGGCAACACAACGCAATAATTGATGCACAAATGGCGAATAGAAGAATGGAATTCAAGAACAACAAGCAGCAGCCTGTAGCACTTCTCCGTTTTAAGGAAGAACGAATAACATAGCTTTCTTACAAAGTGGCTTGGAAAAGAAACAGGTAACGAAGAATACCATAAGTTTGTTGTTTGCTTGGGTGTGATTTTGATTTCACTTGACAAAATACATACAAAAGATAGGAACTAGAATATACACATACATCGTTGTCATAATTAAATACGGAACCAATGAGTTGAATAGGAGTGTTTGTATATTACTTCGATAGGGAATAGTGTTTGTAATGTTATTGTTATGTGAATTCTTTATGTAAATTATTTTTTTTATTGACATTATATGATTGTGGAACACTTGTATTTGTGAAATAAAGATGGATCACTGTTATAAGTGAAGTGAAGATGTTACATTTAGATTTCATGCCATTTTTCTTTTTACTTTTATTTTCTTCTAATCCTTTTCTGTAAGATACTTACGCTTTTAAAACAAGTTTACTTATGTTTTGGATCTTTTTTTCTGCTTTATGTATGTTATGAACAGTTTTCGCGTCTAATTTCCGTGAAAATTTTTTTCATCCTCCAACTTAATTTACACAAAAACTTATATGAGACGGAGCCCCAAACCCGCTACCCGCCTACCCCAGTTTCCTACCCGCAACCCGCTAAACTTAAAATTATCCAACCCTAGAATTATAACCAGATTACGTCCTTTCTTCTCTCTATTCTCTCTGTTCTCTCTTCTCTCTCTTTTTGCGATTTCCCCCATTTTTCCTCGTTTTTCTTTGCAATTTTCAGGCATTTCTTTCCCTTGATTTCACAGTAATTCGAAGCTTGGCCTCCATTCGACCAAAAATCAGGTATTTCTTTAGTTTTATGCAGTTTATTCTTTCGTTTTTGGTTTTCTTCGATTTTAGTTATTTTCGAAAGTTTTTTATTATGAGTATTTCTTCAAAATGTATGTTAGGGTTTACATTTGAGCATGTATTTTGTTAAGGTTTTAATTTGAGCATGTATTTTTTATCCGAAATGTATGTTATGGTTTAAATTTGAGTATGTATTTTGTTAGTGTTTTGATTGCAACTTGTATATCAGGGTTCTGTACTTATTATGGGAAGTAATATTTGTGTTTTGATATTTTGATGTTTCTGTATTTATACGTGACTAGTATCACTTTTGCCCTTACAAGTATTATTTTTGGTCGAAAAAGTATCAGTTGTTGTAAACAAAGTATTACATGTGTTTTATTGTGATGTTTACATAATTATGTAATGCTATGAAAAGTATAACTTTTTACATAAAAGTATCACTTTCCACATAAAGGAGTATCACTTTTTATATAAAAAATATCATACGTTTTTTCCAATTTATAAATGATATAACTCATCCATATGTTTTTGCAGTGAAATATATGAAATGAGTATTTTCCTGATGGAGAATAATCATCCCAAGGCTCGAGATGTTCAGCGATACAATGTGAAAAATGTTCATTTCTCTTGGCAATCGGAATCGATTTAATGTTGATTGTGGTGTTTTCTTGATGCAAGCACCACATGAAAAACTTCGGTGGGCATGCACACTTAGTCATTTGAAATAGTGTTGTATATCTAGTTTTTGTCTTCGATCATGTGGATTAGATGTTATAAATGTTTTGTATTTTGAGAAAGAAACATGTGAAAAGTTAATGTAAGATGGTTATTTCTTGTACAGTGACCCTGGTCGATATGTTTACTTGAGAAGTATGACTTTTCCATTAAAAGTTTGTCTTTTCATATTAGAAGTATCCCTTTTTTTAATAAGTTGGTATTCACATATTATGCAAATGATGACAACTAGAATCCAATCGATCTTTTTCTCTTTATTGTAAAAGTATCGCTCTTCGTCTTAAAAGTATCACTTTTCGAATTAAAAGTACCAATTTCTTTTTAGCAACATACTAAAAATATCACTATTTGTTGTAATTTGAAAAGTCACTTTTTGGTCTAAGAATATTTGTTAAAACTTAAAATGACTCTGTCACGTTTTCAAAAAAAAATGACTCTATCACCATTTTCTTCATGTTGAAAGTATAACTTTTGGGTTTAAAAGTATCACTTTTGTTCTTAAATGTATCACCTTCTTCATAAAAAGGAAAAATTGCAAGTATCACAAATTTTCTTTGGTTGAAAAGTATAACTTTTCGGTCTAATTATGTCATTTTTTATTTTAAAAGTATCACTTTTCGTGTTTAAAGTATCACTTTTTGAATTAAAAGTATTATATTTTTAAATAAAATATTGCAAATATCGCTAATTCTCTTCAAATTTGAAAAGTATCATTAAGTATGAGTTTTCAAAGATAAAAGTATCAATTTTTATTACAATAAAGATTGAAGTATTAATACAAACTATTGTGTAATTATTAATACAACTAAGAATTGAATGAGTGACTTTTTATAAGGAAACAATCATTGTAACAGAGAAATATAATTTTTATACCAATTACTAAATAGTAATTACAAAAAAATGTTAAAACGCCAAGGATTAAGAATCTTTGATTCGAACTCCTTCGAGATGTGAGTTTGACGTATCACTATTTCTTTTCTTCTTGCTTGTTTGAATGTGTAGGATCCAAAATATTGGTAGAAGAACTAGAAACATCATTGTGCTCCGTAGAATTCATCATATCCACCGATCGTAAGACATTACCTTGACTTCTTTGTTACCGCCTAAAGGTAATACTTTTGGTCAAAATTGTAATACTTTTTACGGAAAAGTAATACTTTAAAAATCAAATAGCAAAACTTGTATAAGACTTTTACCTTCAACTTGGTTTGTATTGGTATGAATGAATGCTTCACCATCTAAATGTAATACTTTTGGCTTAATTGTAATACTTTTTATGGAAAAAGTAATACTTTTGAAATCGAATAACTTATTATGTTTTACCTTCATTAGACATCATATCATTGCCCTGTTGTTCAACATTCTCCACTTTGTCTTCTACTTCCATCAATCATCAACAACAATAACATAAAAGTACTGAATTTTTTTTTTAAGATGGAGCTCAACAATTTCATCACATTTTGCAAAAAGACGATGCTTAATATCTATATTGTAAATAAATGAAAAAACTCTAAGATCCAATTCACAAGTAAAATATAATTCAATCCATTATGCAATTCCCAAAATTTCAACAGTACCTGTACAATAAACTCCAGAAAAATATTATTATTTTTTCTCAAAGGATAACAAGAAAGCATACCCAATTTGTAATGTAGCTGTGAAGATTAAAGACAATGGAAGAGTTTGCGTCGTGGCGGAGTTGGCACGGAGGTTCATTGCGATAGAGGTGGCGCCCCCCACGACTGTGGTGTTCGCGATTGAGAGAGAGAGAGAGAGATGGTTCTCCGTTTTTTTCCGATTGAGTGTGTGTGTGAGAGAGAGAGAGAGAGAGAGAGAGAGAGAGAGAGAGAGAGAGAGAACGTGATAAAAAAGGGTTTGGCAGCCTAGTGGGTTTTGGCTTTGGGCTTGGAGCAGATTTGGGCAGCGGGTTCGGGTTTCAGGTTTGGAGCTCCGTCTCACGGATCTAGATCCGTGAGACGGTCTCATAAGAGACCTCCTGCTTAATTTATACGCAAAACAAATGGAGTAAGGTGTTTAATAATGTTAAAAACGAAAAGTTTAGACTACATATACGACGTTTTGTATTACTCGATTTTTTTCAGTGCAACATTACTGAGTACACAAAATTATATATATAACATGTATAATATTGAATTGTTAATATTAAAATCATTCACGTAACATGTAGGGGACAGACTTGTCATTTTTATACCATATCCATATTCAAAATTCCCACAAATATGATGTGTGTGATTAGGGGTGGAAATAGGTCAGACTATCCGAAAGGGGCCTACGGCGGGGCCTACGGCCTGGCCTACTTTGGGTCCAGCCTGGCCTAGCCTAGGCTATTTATTAAATAGGCAAAACCCAGGCTTTTTAACAAGCCTACTTAGATAAATAGGCTAGATTTGGGCTTCTAAAAGAGTTAAGGCCTACAAATTTAAATATCATAAATATATATTATATATTTTATTAATATTACTATTTTTATATAATTATTTAATTATTGTAATCGATAATATATATTAAAATAAAATATATATGGTTTGTAGGCCTTTAATGGGCTTTTAATAGGCTCAGGTCAGACCTATTAATTAAATAG